>JBBIGC010176557.1:0-15016 GCA_037576955.1 Lepidarchus adonis
TATAATCTACTGTCTACAATATGAGTATGTGATATGGATTTATATTTATAAATATAAGAAGTGTTAACAATATATATGTATATATGTAAGTGCATGTAAGTATAGTACATATAACAATATATGCATATACAATATGTAATTATAAATATAAGTGTATGTATGAATCTATACATGTGCATAATTGGACACTCGTCCATACAATATAATAAAATACATTTTATTTAAAATAAAGCAGTTACTACAGTTTACAGTGTGGAGGTGTGTTTGCTTGTTTGCAGTATGAATGTAGCGTCAATCAGAGAATCCAGTGTCACTTCCATTTATTTTATCACAGGGAGACTTTAGAAAAATGCCATTTTTGTTATAGAAAAGCATAACTGGAGTTTCTAATATGAGTGTGATCAACTAATCCCATCCAAACAGCGCTGAAAGTGACATCCAATACTGTCACATTCATCGTTAACCTTTGAACACTGAAAGTAAATCAGAAATCACCTGAAAGATAATCCAGATCCAGAGTTTTAAATATGCAGAACTGGTTTGAACACATGTTAGTGTGTCAAAAGTAACCCTCCCTCACTACTAAAAAGTGAGTATTTTAGTAATTCACGTGGTACTCCAGACAAACAGAAGCTAATGTAACCCTCCCATGTTACTTTAATAGGTTAAACGAGTGTGAATGACAGATTCCTCATCACCAGACAGCGGCTAATGGAGAATGAGTGAATGTCCTGCAGATTTAGGTGAACGTTACCTTAGCCGCTTCTGAAAGGAAGAAGTTACTGGAGGTAGCGCCTGGCGAGTCAAAGTCCTCAGGAAACACTTCAGACTTGAAGTACAAAAATGACAAAAGTATAAATTGTATGACAATATGATTAGTGACATTTTAATTATAATTGTTACATTAAGTGGCATTTTGAAAGTGAAAACAATCTTCCAAATATTTGGCAGATTTGTACATTTACACCAACGCAAACAGTTACCGTAGCTTCTGTCCTCTGAGAATGTGTGTTTTTCACTTTATGTGGCTTTGTGTCCTAAAAACAAAACCAAACGACTTTGTTAATGAAATGAATCAGAATCAGAATCAGAAAAACTGTATTGTCTCTAAGGAAATTGCTTATGTAGCGACTGCAACATAGAGACAGTGACAAAATAACATACATCTTATACTAATGAAAATACAAAAGGTAATAAATATAAAAGGTAATAAAAATACAAGGTAAAGAGAATACACGGTACTAAAAATACAAGGTAGAAAAATACAAAGGTAACAAAAACTACAAGGTAAAAATTTTTTATTTTTAATGAAAAAGCAGTAAAAACAATATGATAAATTATGGTAAAATTAAATAAAAATTAAATTATGGTAACAGCAGTGATTGCAGTTACAATGGGGGACAGGTAACAGAAAAAGTGGGTAATATGACAATGTTATTGTAAATGTGATATTTTTGCGATAAGTTACATCACAATATGATTTTCAGAGCTAATCAGCCCATGGACATGAAATGAATAATGTTGATAGTGCAGATAGTTATTACATTGACACCTGTTGGGGGGTGGAGGGTATATTACGCCGCAACTTAACAGTCAGAACTTCAAGTTAATATGCTAGAAGCAGGAATAACATGCAAACGTAAGGATCTTCAGGAGCTTCACAACTAAGTCAGAGCATCAAGGAAAGACAACTAGTGAATCAGTGACAGGAAGAAAGGCCCGTGGACATTATAAAAGGCCATGTGCTCACGCCATTTTTACTGCAAACCTGGAACACTCTATAAAACTTGAACTTTTGGATACACAGATTTTAAATCAATTAATTAATTAATTCTAGAGTCCATAAGCAACAGCAAAGACCACAATGCAGAAGATCTGAATAACTGAGTAACTTAAGTTTAACAATTACAAGAATAAAATCAAATGACAAATTATTACATTTTGTCCATTTGTATATGTATGCAAACATTAAGAAAGTGTATTTTGAAAGTGCATTTAAGTCTTTAAGTGATGTTTTATTTCAGTAATACACTTGTGGAATGTACTGTATGTGGAATATAAAGAAAGGTAAAGGTAAAGGTAGAGAAATACCAGACTGTACTCTTCCATCCAGTCTTCAGTCTGCATATAGTCTGCTGCTTTAAACAGATCTGCTCCTTTGTCTGTGGTTTCTGAATCCCGTAAGCCCTAAATATCACCAACAGAACTGCATTTTTCATAGGTTTTCAATAGAACTTCTATAAAATGTTAGAACAATGAAGTTTTAAATTAAATGCAATATTAAAATAATATTAATTATTCATTAAAACATGTGTGTGTAACCTCTGAATCTCGGCGAGGCAGTGGTGAAACCCTGAGTATAGGTGGCTTCTTCTGCTGTGAAAATGGAACATTATAGCAGAAGTTACATACGTAGACACATTAAAACACATCTAATAAAATGAGGAAACAGAAAAGTGATTATGAAGTTTAAACACCTTGATATATTCTTCATGTCCATTCTGTTCAGGGCCATTAATGTCACTGGCTTTAAACAAATCTGCACCTTTCTGTGGGACATCATCTCCCAAGCTCTAAAGGCAAATAAAAATGCGCCTGAAATCACTTTCCACAAATGTCATACGTTTAAGAAACTATAAGGTACAAATAAAATATTACGGTTCCTTCTGTCAAAGACAAATTTTACACTGTAACTGCAATAAATATAGACAGTAAATTCAGATCAAAACCAAACCTAAAAACTTCAGACACAAAGGCAAGCAGTCAATATTAAATATAAAATATTACTTTTGATCCTCTCCGAGGCAAACGAGGAAATTTGAATTTAGCAGGTTTCTTCTGTAAAAACAAGCAAATCAGAAAAAAAAATCAGTTATAAAAACACTGTATAAATAAAACTGACTTGACTTGAACACCATCATCTTCCCTGTAAGTCTGCAGAAAAGTGATTCCTTTCACCATCGTTTTCCATTAAAACACATTAAAACAAGTTATCACAAATAAAATCACAGGTGTGATCTGTGGAAACACACAATCTTGAATTCTTAATTACTTTTATATGAGTTCTATATGATAAAGAAGTCACAGTGTTTTAGGTTTAATATTAGCAATTGCTTCTACCATAAACAGGGTTAGGATTAGGATTAGGATTAGGGTTAGGATTTAGGGTTTAGGGTTAGGATTTAGGGTTAGGATTAGGGTTAGTGTTAGGGAGTTAGGGTTAGGGTTTGAGTTAGAGTTAGAGTTAGGGAATTAGGGTTGGGGTTTATGGTTAGGGTTAGGGGGTTAGAGTTAGAGTTAGAGTTAGGGTTAGGGTTTGGGGGTTAGGGGTTAGGTTTAGGGTTTGAGTTAGGGTTAGGGTTTATGATTAGGGTTTATAGTTAGGGTTAGGGGGTTAGAGTTAGGGTTAGGTTTAGGGTTTGAGTTAGAGTTAGGGTTAGGGTTTATAGTTAGGGTTTATAGTGAGGGTTTATAGTTAGGGTTTATAGGTAGGGTTTATAGTGAGGGTTTATAGTTAGGGTTTACAGGTAGGGTTTACAGTTAGGGTTTACAGTTAGGGTTTATAGTTAGGGTTTATAGTTAGGGTTTATAGTTAGGGTTTATAGTTAGGGTTTAGGGTTAGGGTTTAGGGTTAGGGTTACAGCCTAGTGTTACTGTATGAATAATACTAACAGGTTCAGCTCAGCTTTTCAAATGTTTACTATATTAAACTGTCGTTTTGCTCTAGACAGTATGTTTTCTTGTTTTTTCCTCCCCCCTACATTTCTAGCTAACTGCAATGTTTGGTAGTTATGCCGTCACAACTGGTGACCCATAGGTGCAGAACGGTCATCATACTTTTCACAATGTGACCAAACAACAGGCAGCTTAAGTTCACAAAACCAACCACTTGGCATCATTTTGCTGAACCTTGTTTTATGTTCACAAAAAAATCATGGTTACTATGGAGAGCTAGGAGTGTCAAAATTAAATTAATAAACATGTCAATAATTAAATAATTAAATGTGTTATTAATTGTTTAAAAATGCAAATATACAGATAAATAATTACTTAAATGTGTCATTAAATATTTCCCATTTTAAATAATTAATGACACGTTTAAATAATTCTGTTTTTATTTCCCATTTTAAATAATGCACAACACATTTAATTAATTATGTTTTTATTTCCCATTTTAAATCATTAATGAAACATTTAATTATTTAATTGTTGACTAATTTATTAATAAAATTTACTAGCCCTCCATAGGTACAACATTTCTTGAAAAGTGCTGACAAAGTTTAAACTTTAACTTTAAAAAAAAACAATGGAACAGTACACAAAATCAGACATCTTCTAGGATCTCAAAGCATCATGTTATATTTACCCCCAAAATTATGTTCAATCAACCAATTCAAATTTTAATTAAAAATTACCTCTAAAGATGCAAATCCATTTGTTGTCCACTGGTCATTTTCAAACATGTCCTATAGAAAAAAAAGAAATTTGTTTTCTTAGCCCTTTGCAATGTATTCTACAATATAAATATAAACTCTTTCATAAAAAAAATAGTTCACTGCAAATGTACTTTAAGATATTACTTACCTTTGATGGACGGGGAGACACAGGAGGTTTGAATTTCAATGTTTCTTTCTGTCAAAGACAAATCTTACACTGTAACTGCAGTAAATATAGACGGTAAATCCAGATCAAAACAAAACCTAAAAACTTCAGACACAAAGGCAAGCAGTCGAATCAGTACCGGTCTGCAGTCTCTCTTTTCCAGCTCAGATTCTATACCATTTCCCATCTTTACATCACTCTGCTGTCCAAAAACGTCTTCCAGCAAACCCTCCTATAGAACAAGAAACAAATATTTTTGCAATTTATTCAACATATTCCTACAACAAGTGCAGGCAATTTACATGACAGACTCAGTCTTTTTCTAATCAATCTTGGGAGAACTGTTCATAAACACACACATACGAAGAGGTAGGTGATGAGGGCGGCAAAACTGTGAATGTTGAGACCGAGACTAATTCTAGACAAATGACAGACAATGCCTCGGAAAGCTGACCCATCTATGATCTTAATATAGGAACTGTTTTTTTATTTATTTACTAAATTTATATTTAAAAATATAAAAAACTGCATAATTTGATTTTGATCATGTTCATACACCCTACAGATCAGGACTGTTGGTGGTTTTAAAAAAAAGATCTAAAAACTCCTTTTTTACATATGGCTTTTTAATTTTGCGTGGTATTGTTTATTGTATTTGCTTACTGTATTGTTTCCTTTTTATTGTCAATGTACAGCACTTTGTGATTCGTATCTTGAAAAGTGTTATATAAATTAAGATTTACTTACATTATAAAGCATAACTTTAAAAAATGTCTAATAATTCAAAGATACATATAGGTTCGCTCACCCTTTTGGATAAAAAAATGTTAACAGTCCTATGATTTAATTGAAAATAAATCGGTTTAATTACATCGAACATGGTACAAACCTTGGGCACTCGTGGAAAACTGGAAGAACCCCATTCATTCTCATTAACATCACTGGGCAACTTCTGGTTAAACAAAAGAAATATATAAGTCTACATCTTAAGAAGTAAAACATTTGCCGAATTTTGTTGGTCAAAGCTTTAAAAACAAACAAAAAAAAAAAAAAAAAAAAAAAACCCAAAGCTTTAAAAACACTACCTTGGACATTTTGTAGCGTAAGTGAGGTACAACTACTTTTTTCTTCTGATGAAAAGAAAAACATTTGTTAATCCACACAAAATGTAGTCAAATGTATTTAATTAATGCATTAATTATGACTGAGCAAAACTTTCACTGATTTGCTGGCCTCTGCAGTGCTGTGTTCTTCTTGATCAGATGAAAAAACCTCATCAGAAACAATATCCTGGATCTACAATTGAAAAGGAACTTTATCAACAAAATAAAATAAATATGTAGACCTGATTTAAAAAAAAAAAACGTTTTTTTACCTTCGTCCCCCGTAGAAAGGTGCCTCCATAGTCGCCATTTACACTGTCAGAGTTTCTTTCCTAGTGGACAAAACTTTTAATTTTTGTCTATTTCCCACAGATAAATTCTTCCACCATCAGTCAATCATTGCACTTACCACTGACTCTCGTCTAAGTGTTGATGTCTGTGGGTCATCTCCAAATTTGTCCTAAAATCCAACAAAATCCAAGCTTAGCCGGTATTCTTTTTACGCAGCTCAAACAAACACTTGGAAGCAAAACTGATCCAAATACCTTTGACCCTCTTCTAGATAGGATTGAAGATCTCAACTTCCTGCTCAGTCTCTAAAAAAGGAGAGGGAACAGCAATGAGAACAGAAGAAGCCCAGAGATATTCAGTTTAACCGATATTATAAGAAAGTCAAACCATTTTATGTTTCTTCCCAAGAGTCTCTGAAGGTGAGGCTCCATCAGATTCTGCCACAAACTAAGAGGAACATTAATGAAAATCAAATCAACTGAGAAAAATGAAGGTGCAAATGTTATTTTAATGCATCGGTGACTCACCTTTATGGATTCCCTTCTCAGTTTTAATTTTCCAGTCTGATGAAAAAATAATAAACAGTATAATGAAGAAAGTAGTATAAGTAAAAATTAGTTTTATTGTGCAAATAAAATACATATTAGTATAAAATACTATAATACTATATAGGCAAAAGCATTGGGACACCTCATCATTACACCTATTTGAGCTTGGGCTCAAAATGAAGCTGCTTCTTTCCATCACTTTTTGGTTACACTTTTCCAGAATGGCTTTCCACAACATTTTATGGGAATTAGTATCCATTCATGGAAAAGAGCATTTGTAAAGTCAGACACTGATGTTGGATGAGGAGGCCTGGACGGACCTAATGCAACAAAACTGTTTAAATCATATAACTGTTTAAATTGCAGGGGGGGGCTTCCTCAAACACCGGAAAACAACTTCGATGAATCCCATCACCGCAGGTAACATGATTCCACTGGTTCCACTGGATCAGACACTTGGCATTGAACATGCTAACTTGGGTGCAGCTGCCTGGTTAATAAAGCCCACGTCATGAAGCTCCAGGTGTTCATATCTTGTGCCGATGTTGCTTTCAGAGGCAGTTTGGAGCATTGTAGTGAGTTATGCTACTTCAGCACTTATCTGCCCAGAGTTTGACGGAACTACTGCTTTATGGTGGAGGTTACGTTTGAGGAAGAGATGACAAGGGCACAACTAGCAAGAAAGAAATTTACAATCTACCCTTCAGCAAACATGGCCATATACCATTACACCCTATGTGCACTGTATTGAGTAAACCTTTATGTGCTATTCTGTGTAAAAACCCTCATTCACACGCTTTATTGCATAGAAAGTGTTAAATACGGAAGGGAGATGATAGAATTCATCCTGCAGCCGTTCAGTTCCAACTCATACCACAGGAGCCGCACTAGATTTAGTGCATTGTAGTCAAATGAGGAAACTGATGTGTGTGAAATAAACCCATGATTTGGGACAAGATGTTTTGTTCTGCTGAAAAATGCAAAATGACAAGTTACGTACAGGCTTCCAGTCAGGGGCGAGTTCTGGGCTGTCCTCTGGCCAGTCTTCTACACATTTCTCCTGTAAAATACACCCCCCAAAACAGGAAAGTTTTAAAGATGTGTGTATAATGTAATATTACAAAGTGAGTATTTTTAAATGAAAGGCTTTTTTTTTCAATTCACATTTACAGACTTGGCAGATTGTAATTTAGTTAATTTCATCTCTTCACACTACAGATACAGGTAAATGTAGCACTGGCCGAAGCAAAGAGTCATAGCTGTGCAGCGTGGAGGGGAAATCGAATGCCAGTCCAGCTGTACTGAGGACACTACACTATTCTAACTGATTTAAATATATCAAACACTTAAAGGCTTTATAATAGACCACAGAAACACAAAGCAACACACACCTGACCAATAAGAAGAACGTTCTCATAAAGTTGATTATTACTTTCCTCTTGAGCTGGTGTGTTGTTCTATCAAACAAAAATAACAATGATTTTAGTTTCTTCAGGATTATGAAGAGAGAGAGAGAGAGAGAGAGAGAGAGAGAGAGAGAGAGAGAGAGAGAGAGAGAGAAAGAGAAAAAGAGAGAGAGAGAAAGAGAGAGAGAGAAAGAGAAAAAGAGAAAGAGAAAAAGAGAGAGAAAGAGAGAGAGAGAAAGAGAGAGAGAAAAAGAGAAAGAGAAAAAGAAAGAGAGAGAGAAAGAGGGAGAGAGAGAATAGAGACAAATCACCTCTGTGCTGGTTTTAGCATTCAAGATGGAAGTTTGAAGAGCAGGAGTTGATGTGGGAGGAGCCTGGAGGAGGAGACTGTGTGTGGTAGTGGAATGAGCAGGAGTTGATGTGGGAGGAGCCTGGAGGAGGAGACTGTGTGTGGTAGTGGAATGAGCAGGAGTTGATGTGGGAGGAGCCTGGAGGAGGAGACTGTGTGTGGTAGTGGAATGAGCAGGAGTTGATGTTGGGGGAACAAGTGCAGGTGTGGATAAAGAATGCTGGTCCACAGCCTGAAAAAGAGAAGTGATATTTTAATAATGAGTAAACATGAAAACTGACCAAAAAAAACAACATCCAAAACAGTTATAATGACCTGAATGGAATTCCTGTGGATTCTGCGTGGAGCTGCTTTGGGAGGACGTCTTCTGAACATCTGCAATACGCAAAAACATTAACTTATGTGAGCCATGCCTCGGCAAAAAGAGCTTTCAGAGGGTCTACGATAAAGAACTGTTGGTTTACAAAAAGCAGGAAAGGGTTACAAACTGATTCAAAAGAAATGGAGATAATTTAGTGCTGTTGCTATTCTACCAAGAAGTGGGCACCACATCAAAATGACCCCAAGAGCACAACAAATTCATCAACAAGGTAAAACAGTCAAAGATTTAAAGGCATCAATGGTAACGACTGGTTAACTTGTCTTCATGAGTCTACAGGACGAAAATGGTTGAATAAGCAGGGTGTCTATGGCAGGACACAGCAAAGGAATCTTACTAAAAAGAACTTTACTGGATGTCTGAAATTTGTGAAAGATGAAACTAAGATTTGAACTATTTGGGAAGAACACACAGCATTACATCTGGGGTAAGAAGGTCTCTGAGTTTCTTCATGAAAACATCATCCCTACCATAAAGTATGGCGAAGAAAACAACTAGACATAAGCTGCTTAGCTGCTTTAGGGCCTGACCAATGAAAATGAATTTCAAAGTGTATAAAAAATGATTTAGGATATTGTGAGAATGTCTGTATATCAGGTGAAACTCTGTAGAAGTTGGGTGATGCAACAGGACAATAATCCAAAACACTGAAGCAAGTCCACAACAGAACGGCTTCAGAAAAAGAGCCCAGACCTCAACCCAACAGAGACGCGATGGAACGAGTTGAAGATCCTCACACATGACACAGTTCTGCCAAGATTCTTCCTGAACAATGTGTAGGTCTGATTCACAGCTACAGGAAGCACCTGGTTGAGATTATTGCTGCCATCCAGTTATTAATTCCAAGGGTTCCCATACTTTTTCCACTAGCAATATGAGTAGTTTATGGTTGTTCTCAATAAAGACATAAAAATATCTTGGTGTTATTATTTAGGCACATTATGTTTGTCGATAGCCATGACTTTTGATGACGATCAGTTCCCATGTTATAAAAAATTTATGCAGAAAATCATGAAATTCCAAAAGGTTCACATATGTTTACTTGCCACTGTGTGTGTGTGTGTGTATATATATATATTGTCACATGGCCCTGGGTTTACGCTGTGGATGTGACGCAGCCTATTGGAGATCAGCACTCCGGATAGCACCTGCGTCCCATTCAGCAAATGCTGCGCTTCGGACACGCGGAGCACGCGGACACGTTCCTGCCGGCTTCTGAGCCCACTCCTTATTTCATTATCTGTGTTCTTTACTGCTAACCCTTTTTGCTCTACAGCCCTTTTTAAGTTTACCTTAATTTAACCTGTTGTGTTTATTCTCTCTCCTTCTCTTGTTATTTCACAGACGAAGGAGACACGGACGCTTAAACCGCCCTGAGGCACCGCCGCGCGGACCTCAACCCTGGTTTCTACCCCAAGCTGATTCCCCATCCTGGCGTCCGTTTTCCCCAGTTTATGCTCTTTGTTTTTGTTGGCTCTGCCCTCTTTTGATAATAAATTCCCGATTATTGCTGAAATCCTTCTGTGTTGGTGTCGTTCGTGTGCCTCCGGCTCACAATATATATATATATATATATATATATATATATATAGTGTGTGTGTGTGTGTGTCTGTGTTTTAAAATTAGACTTAGGCAGCCAGCACAGTGTATGATGAAAGTATACGTTACCTAATTCAGCATTGTGTACGGTGCCTAAATCACCAAAGGTGATCAAATGAAAGTTGTTTAGAAAAGTGTTTTGCTTGTATACACACATACATTCACATACAATGGTAGAGGAGAGAAAATTGTGAAAACTGAAATTGTTTTAAGAAGTGATTTATGTTTAGATAAACCATTATGCTCCATCGGACAAAATGCCACTGAAAATGTTTGCAATGTTCTTACCAGCCCAGCATCTGTTGAAGCATTTCCTGGTGATATAACAGGAGAGATTTCTTGGAATGTTCCACTTCTCCACTCTGTAGGAGTGCTCTTAATGTCATGATTAGTGCCAACGGCAGTAGTGAAGCGTCCTTGGGGTTTGAGCAGGCCATTACTGTCAACATAACCATTAAAAAATGGATCAGATGCTTTCATTTCAGCTGGAACAGATGTTGGGGTCTGAAATAATGGGGTACTTGGGAATTCGCTGTTCTCTAAACCGGACAAAGGGGTTTGAAAAATATCACTTGACACTGACGCAGGGGTGCCTGAGAAAATGTCTGGAGTTTGGAGTAAGTCTTCGGTAATGACCGGAGGAGGTAAAAAAGCAGAAATGTCTTTGAAGGCGCCTGGTTCAACGGACGATGTGATAGGTTGGCAATCATCATTTTTTTGGTTGGCCAATATGTACTCCAAGAGATAATCCTTCTCACTGGATGGATTAGGATGCTTTTTATTCTCACCGGTCAGGTCTTCCTCTTTGGTCTTAGAAGGTTGTAAAGAATCAAGAAGTTCAATCTGAGGGACTTCTGAAAGCCAGGAAGGTGGAGTTGCCTGAAAAATATCAGACACACGATTGCTGGACATGGCTTTAGATTCTTGGCCCACAAAAGAAGGTGGAAAGACGGCCCAATCACGCTGCCCGAAATCCTTAAACGGGTCAAATTCTTCTGCAGAAGTCTCAGGCCAGACATTTTTTAGTTTATGTCTTGAGATTAAATCCTTCACATCTGGCAGTGTTTTCTTTTCCTCACCAACAAGGCTTCTGTTGGAGTCCTACAAAACAAAATACATCATTAGACGACACCTCAGTTTCTTAGTCTTCAGTCTTTTTACCACAGACACCAAGAATATCAGTTTAGCTTACATTGCCTTCGGTGAGAAAAGGGTCCACGCTGGTTGTGCTGGGACTGAGTCCATTACCTTTGCTCTGAGAAAAGAGACAGAACCAGTTTAATAACCGAGTGGTCACACATCACCTACGTCACACCCGTATGTACTTATCGTCATGATTCAGGAATGAAGTCTGACTAAAATGAACGAGCACAATAGTACCTCTGGAGAAGGGAAGAAAGGATTCCATGGTTTGGTTGTAGCCCCATTCTAAGAAAACATTTTTAATGGTCACACAAGAGAGATTGGAACACGTTATTAAAATAGTAGAACAGACTTTCGCAATTACAGATGTTTTGGTGTACACACATTATTTCCTTCATGGAAAATCATTACATTAAATTACAAAATCAATCTTAATAGTACTATGTCCTCTATTAAATTTTATTTCTTCTATTAGATTTAATATAAAATTATATATATATATATATATATATATATATAAATTTATTTTTTATTCTACTAGACTATTTTTATATTTTTTACATTATTCTAATCTACTGTTCTGTGTGTCTTTATGTGCTGTGGCAGTCAACACAAACAATTTCCCCCCAAGATTAATAAAGTTTTCTGATTCTGATGTGCATTGGATCAACACAAAAAAGCAGGGAAAGGCAAATTTAACAGTATTTTACAAAAGAATAAAAAACATAGCCAGACATACCCACAACCTAGTAAATCTTTTTATTTAGCCTATGATGCACTTTTAAACTCACGCAATATAGCAAAAATTGTGGTAAAATAAACAAATCTCAAGTCTACAAGTCCATCTCCATAGATCTTCATGTTCCTTTGTCCACTGTGCGTAATGTAATCAAGAAGTTTACAGCACATGGCACTGGAGCTAATCTCCCTGGACGTGAAAAATGAATAAAAGACAGGATATTCCGAAAGGTGGATAAACAATCAACTTTTAAACAAATCCAAGCTGTTCTACAGACTCAGGGTGCAGACTGAACTATCCATCAACATCTGAATGAAATGAAATGCTATAGCAGGAGACCCAGGAGGACCCCACATCCAGACTGGAGTTTGCCAAAATGTACTTGAGGAAGCAAAAGTACTTCTGGGAGAAGGTCTTGTGGACAGATGAGACCATGGAGCATTTTGGTAAAGCACATCATTCTACAGTTTACAGAAAATGGAATGAGGCCTACAAAGAAAAGTGGTTCGGTTATGTTTCGGGTTCGCTTTGCTTCCTCTGGGACTGGGTCCCTTGACTGTCCAAAAGATTTTGGGGTGCAATGTAGGGCCCAGTGTCAAAATGCTGTGTCTGCATCAGAGGTCAGGGGTGTTCCAGCAGGATAATGACCCCAAAAATTCCTCTAAAAGCCAGAAATGGTTGAATACAAAGCGCTGGAGAGTTCTGACGTAATGAGTCCGGCTCTAAATCCGATTGAAAACCTATGGAGAGACCTGAAATGTTCTGTTGGGAGAAGGCACCCTTCAAATCTGAGAGACCTTGTGCAGTTTGCAAAAGAAGAGTGGTCAAAAAATCCAGGTGAGCGGTAACAAGCTTATTGATGGTTATAGGAAGCGATTTTTATTTTTTTTCCAAAAGGTGTGCAACCAAGTATTAAATTGAAGGCGCCAATACTTATGTCCGTGAAATTTGTGCATGAAATTATGTCAAATGTAGCTTTATTGTGCTGATCCAATGCACATAAAGGAAATAAACATGTGTATACCAAAACACCTCCACTATATTAGTATTATAATAGGTTTTTAATGATGGCTGATTGAAGATATTCCTTTTACTCCACTAACACATGAAGGCACTGAGGACCTAATGTTTTTTATTCTGACCATTTTCCTTCTTCTTGTTTAAAAAAAATCTGTAAAATTGGGAAGTCTCACCTCAGCCCTAGGTTGGAATGGGTTCAGCCAAGCGTCATGTCCATTCTGCACACAAAACAAAGACTAACTGAGCTGTATGAACACCTCCAACACATATCATATTTACAGGCTAAAAATAAAAGCAAGAAAAAAAAATTATATTACAAAAAACAATAACTACAAACTACAATATTACAGAAAAACAATGGCTGACTACTCAATACCCAGTCTGGACATGAGGTGCAATAGGTCAACTGCCGCTAGTGCCTTATTATTTATTCTATTTATTCCATTTTAATATATTCATTAAAATAATAGTTCTCATCGTTTTCTTCACTCTATGTTATTTTATGTCTGTATTGTTTCCATGTGCAGCGTGGATTTTCTTCGGGATAATAAAGTTTTTCTGATTCTGATTACGTTTAATGCCATGTTTTAATCACCAGACCCCAACAGAAAAATGGGAAATATTGAGAGTACGCTCTTACCTGTGTAGGATGTTTACCTGAAGCCTCAATATTACTGGAGAGATCAGCAAGAAAGCCACTCTCCTATCACAACAAGGAAGCAAACAAAAACCCATAGGATTTTAAAGCTATGAGCAAGATTATATTTACTGCACACATCATGTAGCACCAACATTGAAGAACAAGACTTTTCCCAGTGTTGTAGTTTGAAAACTGTCAGAATAAACAAACCTGCTTAGATTGTGAATCAGTGGTTGAAGCCAAACTGGAATCTGAGGGGGAGGAAACGAGGGTCTGAAAGAAACAAAAAACATAAGCGGAACATCTGGAACACCATTATTTGTGGGGGTCCATTTGATTGGTCTTTAACAAGTCACATGCTGTAGCATATGCTTTACTAGTGTGTGTGACTTGTGCTTATTGGAAGATACCACCATATTAAAACAAATGGTGTGTTGATCTTCCCACACTGTTAATAAGGAAGCTGTGTTTATTACTTCAGTTCTGTTTTTTCCTTGTACGTACCGATAGCTACAGCATATTCACAACATACCTTCACACTGTGTACATTGTAAAATAACCATATTTGTAATTTTTGTAACATATTTACATATTTATATTATTGCAACATATATCTGTAATATATCTATATTATGGCTGAAGCTCTTCTGGACGGATGCAAACTGCATTTCGTTGCCTTGTACCTGTGACATGTGCAATGACAATAAAGTTGAATTTCATTTCATTTCATTTTCACATTTTTCACCAGTGACGAAATATCCCATAATAAAAGGATTTCCTATGTATCCAGTGCACTCCACAAATATTGGATCCCAATATGAACTTGAGCAGTCTGTAAAAAATTTTTTTTAGTTGCCTAAGTAAAAACTTTTTTTGAAGTAACAATGACAAAGTAGATCATGAAATCAGTATTTTTTCTCTTAGTCTTACATCACTGTTAGAAAGACGTGAGGAAAAAGCTGCACAATCAGGAGTTCAAAATGCCATATGCAATATGAGCACAATAATGAACTACACTGGAAAAACTGATTTTCTAACTTAGCAGTTTTGTCCTGTTTTCAATCCAAATACCTAAAAAATCTTAAATCAAGATACATTTACTAGACACGTGAAATAGCATAAGAAATGATGTCTTGTTTTCTGAACAAATAACTCAAAATTAAGTGATTGTTTGCTTAAAACAAGCTAAATTATCTG
>JBBIGC010176573.1:0-15013 GCA_037576955.1 Lepidarchus adonis
GGACTGGCCCGCCCGTTCCCCAGACCTGAATCCAATTGAGCACATCTGGGACATCATGTCTCGCTCCATCCACCAACGGTACATTGCTCCACAGACTGTCCAGGAGGAGATCCCTCAGAAGACCATTTTCCACCTCATCAGGTGCATGTCCAGGCAGTGTAGGGAGGTCATACAGGCACGTGGAGGCCACACACACTTGTGGCCCAGTAATCAATATTAGCCCTTTTGTTATGTTTCTATTCAACCAAGGTTGATGGAATATGACTGGGCCATATGATGGGGACTTTTCATCATGATGATGGAGTCTAAATGGGCTGTGAACAGGGGACTTTGCATGGTGGTAGTAGTGTGAAACTGGACCAGGAACCGGGAAGATTGCAGCATGGTGATGGAGTCTAAATGGGCTGTGAACCTGGGACATTGCACCATGTCAGCAGAGTGAGACTGGGCCACAAGCTGGGAACATTGCACCATGTCAGCAGAGTGAAACTGGGCCACAAGCTGGGAACATTGCACCATGCCAGCAGAGTGAGACTAGGCCACAAGCTGAGGACATTGCACCATGCCAGCAGAGTGAGACTAGGCCACAAGCTGAGGACATTGCACCATGCCAGCAGAGTGAGACTGGGCCACAAGCTGGGAACATTGCACCATGCCAGCAGAGTGAGAATGGGCCACAAGCTGGGAACATTGCACCATGCCAGCAGAGTGAGACTGGATAAATCTGTGTGATTTTGTTGGCAGCACATTCAACTATGTAAAAAACAAAGTATTTATTAAGAATATTTCATTCATTCAGATCTAGGATGTGTTCCTTTATTTTTTTGGCAGTGTATACTGAAGAAAGAAAAGCTGCACTAAGATGTACAGTGTACAATCTGCTGATACTGAAAATGGCAGAACTGTGAATTGATGATTTCTATAATCTAAAGCACCTTCTGAAGTTTAAACATCAGATACATTTCCATTTATATAAATCACATGGAAGTAATCAATATTAGCCCTTTTGTTATGTTTCTATTCAACCAAGGTTGATGGAATATGACTGGGCCATATGATGGGGACTTTTCATCATGATGATGGAGTCTAAATGGGCTGTGAACAGGGGACTTTGCATGGTGGTAGTAGTGTGAAACTGGACCAGGAACCGGGAAGATTGCAGCATGGTGATGGAGTCTAAATGGGCTGTGAACCTGGGACATTGCACCATGTCAGCAGAGTGAGACTGGGCCACAAGCTGGGAACATTGCACCATGTCAGCAGAGTGAAACTGGGCCACAAGCTGGGAACATTGCACCATGCCAGCAGAGTGAGACTAGGCCACAAGCTGAGGACATTGCACCATGCCAGCAGAGTGAGACTAGGCCACAAGCTGAGGACATTGCACCATGCCAGCAGAGTGAGACTGGGCCACAAGCTGGGAACATTGCACCATGCCAGCAGAGTGAGAATGGGCCACAAGCTGGGAACATTGCACCATGCCAGCAGAGTGAGACTGGGCCACAAGCTGGGAACATTGCACCATGCCAGCAGAGTGAGACTGGGCCAATAGCCAGGACATGTTGAGAGACTTTGCAACATGTAGGTGAACTGAGCCAGGGGTTTTGCATTTAACTGGAGTCATTTAAATGTGACAACACAGTTTAACTTTGTCAGGAAATTGTTTTTTCCCCATCACCAAGGAACTGTATGTGTGTTTGTATACATATATATTTTTTCGGTTCATTTGTTACTGTAAAGAGTCCTTGAATTTGATAAATATTTTTATTTCTTTAAATTCATTAATTCATTCATTCATTTAAATGAAAATTTTCACATTGTCATTTTGTGTTTTGGTTTTGTCACATGTTTCCACCCCTTGCCAGGTCTCTTGCATTGACCTCTTGTGTATTTAAACCAATGTTGCAGGCTGTCTGTCTCTATCTCTCTTATATTTTAGTTTTTCTACCAGTAATATTCCTGTTATCTTATGTCTGTTAGTTTTCTTTCTTGTTTAATTAATAAATCTCACTAAACTGCCAGACTTAGACCCTTTTTCTTGCTAATTAATAGCAGTGCAGCTTTGTATGTGTTCACGTTGTGAGAGGAAAGTGTGCTTGTAAAAACCACTCACTGAGAAAATGCTTTTTGGTGTTAATTTTGTCTTTGTTTGGTCAAGCATGTCTGCTTGATGCCTTTTTGTCTATTCTATTGTTAATGTACAAAAGACCAAAGCAGCCAAGGCAGTTACACTGCTTGCACACAGCTGATTAGATGAGAATGCGACATGGCAGTGTGCCGTCTCACTCGCAACTGAGACTCTGATTGAGTTGGCCAATCATACTGTAATCATGTAATTAAGCATTTAACTTTGGGCTGCTGTTCCTACATCTTATTTTGCAATAATATTGGTTCTCAGACACTGGATTAACATGTAAAGCAGTAAATGTAGCCTGTGTGACCTGCGCTTCCATAGGACAAAATTGTAGATACGTCTTTTTTATTGTCCTCACAAGAAGATATGATTTGCTGAGGTCCGTTCTACAACAATAGACAGCAAATATCTAAAATAGACACTACAGTAAAAAAAGAGGTCTGCACCAATGCATTACTACAAATCACGAATTAATAGATAAGGTATTTAAATATTTACAAATATAAAACGTATACCCTTTGAAGATGACTTGGGTATTGTCTTTGAAGGTCACTATTGATGATAGTCCCAAGGTACTTGTATCTGTTTACCCTTTCTATGGTCCCCGTGTTGAGCATAATGAGAAGCCCTTTTGTCTTCCTCACAGTTTTATACTCCACAGGTCACTGGTATAGTGTCTTTGTTGCGACCTCTTCTGTTGGAGGTATTGACCAGTGCAGTGTCATCTGAAATTATCACAACCTTTTCACATTAGCCCTGTGTCTTCAGTGCAAAAAAACAAAAACAAAAAACAAAAACACCAACCATGATTTGTCTGGTCACTACATTTAAAGCAAAAAAGAATGAAAAATAATGTTCCATAAAAAATGCTTTATGGGTTAAATATCAAGTATCGTCATACTGTAAAAGGCAAGCAAAAAGTCCATGGTTTGTTCCTTCCCTCAAGAAGTCAGTGAAACTGGTCAGATATTGACCCTTAAACATGAAATTAGATGAGAGAGAAAACCTCCATGAGAGCAGGAGTAATCTGAAGTCACAAGTCACAGATTGACAGATTCTGAGCATGTGAGGATGGAGAGTGGCTGGTAACCATGGGAACAAAGTACACAGCCCAATTGTGAATAACAGTTTGGCAGGGCCAATTGATTTAAACACATAAAAATCATTTAGTGAAGAATATTACATGTGTAAGGCTCTCCTTGCCTCATTTTTGCTTACATTTCTAGGATTTAAATATTAAATATAGAAATCGAATTAAAAAAACAGACAATAAGACTTCATTAAAAAACAAATGCACAATATGAACAAACAGCCTTTAATAAGAAACAGTAGGGAGTACATCTAGTACATTAATAACAGTTTAATTATTAAGCATAACTGTGTGTTTCCTGGTCTGTGGCTTATTTTGGTTGTGCATCATTTTGTAATAATCATAAACTGAAGCTTTGTGATCATAAGCCTGATTTCTCTGAACCTAGAAAGACTAGCAAGGCCATGTTTATTTATTTATTTTTAACAACAACATGTGAATCTGTATGATGGTATAACCTGTGCAGATGTGACATTTCTAAACCCTGCAGACAATAATAATTGCACTAGGTCTCATGTAGTGTGGGAAGACCTGTAGTGTCTGGGACCTCTAATGGGTTTATCGGGACCCTTATATCACCACTTACACAATTTTGCATTTATGGCTCGTGGGTAGTTTCAACAGCCTTCATAAAACCTACATGACTGAAACACAGCAATTGTGTGAACATGGGCAACAGTTTTTTAATTTAATTAAAGGTCATTTTGATTTAAGAGTAGCATTGGTGTTGCACCAAGGTCCATTGAAGCCTAATCACACCCCTGGATTCACATTTGGTGGTAAAGTCTCCTGAGTTCTAACCTCATGGCCCATTTTGTCTGATCTGTCATAGCACAGGATTGTAATGAATATTATAAAAGGAAATGCCCCCACATTTTTAAAAATTCTAGAGCGGTTCAGCTACAATGGCTGCCATGTTCACTAGCCTAACACTAGCTCATATGTTGGTATTGCTCTGGTGTCGGCCATGTGTGCCCTACAGTTGCACAGAATGACACAGCTTGTTATACAGTGCTGCAGGACAGACAGCATGTCAGTGTTTTTTGTTGCTTGTGTTATGCTTTTAAGTGTATCTGCTTGTCCACAATGTGTATGTGATTATTTATGGAGTGTGGAATTTAAAGCAGCATAGTTAGTGTGAAGATAATGTAATGTTGGCTCTCACAGTAGGAAGTACTCAGTGGTTCATACACATATACTATAATCATCATAATTTTATTATTGACCATGATAATCATAAAAAGAAAATATTTTATATATTATATATTGTATATGATATTCTATTCCCAACACTACTATGCAGACAACAACATATTGAACCCATGGTACTATAATTAAAAGCCTAGATTAATACTTGTCATAAATAAATGCCTTTTTTTATTTCCTTTTGTTAGTGTCTGGTGACAGTTTGGAAGCAGTAATCTGTCTTTTAAAGTACTCCAGCCATTATGATATTCATAAATCCAGTAATAAAAACAATGCAAAGATAATGCCATGCTGTATATATTGCATATATAACTGTACATGTAATGAAACGTATGTGGACAAAACAAGAGTAAATTGCCATCTCGATCTGGTGCTTGGAAGTTTGTGAAACCTTGGAAATATTAATTTCATATTTTTATATGAATGTGATTTAAATCATCTTCAGAATTTCAAGTCCTACAAGCAAATTAAGTCAACCTGACAAATATATATGTGGTCATCCAATATCAGCATGTGCCAAAAGTAAGTAAACCCTTAGGATTTTCATACAATTTGAAGGTGAAATCAGTCTCTGGTGGTTTTAATCAATGTGATGACAATCAGGTATGAGTGGCAGACCATGTTTTATTTAAAAAAACAGGGATGCTGATCACACATTTAACATTTCTGTTTATAAGTATCATGGGTCAAACAAAGGACCTCAGAAAATGAGTTACAAGACCATCTCTAAAGACTTTGGACTCAACCGATCAACAGTCAGACAGTAAACAAATGGAAGAAATTCAAAACCCTGTTACCCTACCCAGAAGAGTATGACCATCTAAGAAAACTCTCTGATAGATAGAGGTTACAAAGGAGCTCACAGAAACTTTTTCAAACACAACTTAAGGTCTGTCTAACATTGGTTAATTTAATGTTTATGAGTCAAACAGAAAACAAACAAACAAAAAAAACTATGAAAAGCAGCAGTTAGCATAAAAGGTGAAAGAAGCTGCTCTCAAAAATGAACATATGTGCCCATCTACAGTTTATTATAGATTATGTGGACAAACCAGAAGTATACTAGAAAAGTACTTTGTGGGTGGAAATAGAAAAATATAATTTTTGCTTAAATAAAAAGCATTACGTTTAGAGAAAGAAAACATTGCATTCCAGCAT
The DNA here is from genome assembly GCA_037576955.1 of Lepidarchus adonis. Classification (NCBI taxonomy): domain Eukaryota; kingdom Metazoa; phylum Chordata; class Actinopteri; order Characiformes; family Lepidarchidae; genus Lepidarchus; species Lepidarchus adonis. The sequence continues at coordinate 5,589 of JBBIGC010176573.1, forward strand.
AAGAACCCAGTCCCATCTGTGAAACATGGTGGTGGGAATGTCCTTGTTTGGGCTTGTTTTGTATCTGTGCTTAGACAGCTTGCCGTTATTGATGGAACACTCTAAACTATACCATAGAATTTTGAAAGAAATTGTCAAAATATAATTATGTGTACTGAATCCCAATAGGTTTTTGTTCATACAGCAAGACAACAATCCTAAACACACAAGATGATCTAACAAATAACGGTTAAAAAGAATAAAGTGTATGTTTTGGAATGGGCAAATCAAAGTCCTAACCAAAGTCATAATACAATGCAAATGTGGAAACTCATAAAGTGAACAGTCCATGTAAGGCAACCCAACAACATCCATTATTAGTTATTCTTGTTCTGTATGGAGGAATAGTGCAATTTATTTTTCAAAATATATATGATTAAATATAAAAAAATTGTGTTTAATTTGTTTAACTATGTTTTTTTCATATACTTTTAGGACTTGTTTGAAAAGCAAATGATGATTAGGGTCACATTCACATAAACAATATAGACATGTTTAAAGGTTCAAGCACCACTGTACATACATGCTAACAATACCTACCAACATTTCATGTTTTTTAATTATGAAAATATGCATGTAACATTACATATAGTTGAATTTGTAATGCTTATAAAACTTGACTGACTGAGCTTGGTCATCCTAACAGTCATTAATTACTATTACTGCTAACACTATGTACAATATCAGCACTACATTTTAAAAGGGAATGAAAAGCGTGAACAATATCTGGAAGCATGCCAGTCGGGGATCAGTTATTTACAAGCTCCCGATTCAATGCTGAGGTGTTTTGAAGCGTGGATACACTGAGTAAACCTAGCATGCTAATTGGCATCCTCATTTATTTGTGTTTTGGACAATAAATAAATGCAGCAAGCCCATTATAGATGGAGATGGTGGTGTTTGTCTTACGCTCAGCCTCTGCTAACGCCTCCTCAGAGCCACCATTTAATGAGGATTAAAGCACTGCTTATGAAAGATAGTGTCATCTCTACAGACTTACACTCACCTTGGTGAATCGGTATGGACACCACTTTACTGCTCAATCTTTGTATGGGTTTGTTTTTCTGCACACAGGAACATGCTGTAATCAGACATGAGAATCCCAGCTTGACAGCATCTGTAGATCTGCTTTGATTCTTCTTTTTTTTTTAGCTCTTACTGTATGTATAATGCTATTTATTATTGGTATTTCTGTACATTGCACTAAGCATTTTCTAATGATTTTGGTTAGCACCACTAAGAGAATACTGTTGCTAAAAATAAATGTTTAATTAAATATAAATAAATAAATTTAATTAAAGCATAGACATTTCCTAAGCTTGTAAAATGCATTACATACTTTATTTGATGCTTATTACGCACATATTAACAGTGACCTCTTCAATAGGTTACATCAGGTGAAGCTAGAAACCATTTTGCCAACTGTGAACTTATATAATTTTATCATAAAAATAAACTTTTTTACTTTGTACTGGACTATGCCGTTAAAAGCTAACAGGCTATACTTACAGGGGCAGAATTTTGCATTGTTTCTGTAAAAGGGCATCTGGTTGATTCTAGGTGAACAGTTGAACAAAAGCAGCAAACTTTCCTCATTCTCATTCTACCCATCATTTACGCTCTAATGCTGTTCATTTGCAACTTGCATTATGTTCACCAGTCTTTACACATACGCCACCATGTATTCTCTGTAAAAGTTGTTTTACTCAATTAGATGCGGTCACGTAATCCTATGTATATTCACACCCATTACTCCATATATGTTATCGAGCAGATCTAATGATGAGAAATTGTCCTGTTAAGTCAAAATGCCAGAGGATTGACATGTAACAAACCATTACCTGTATGTTTGTGGAAATGTCAAGCATGGGGAAAGTAATTCTGCCAATGCAGAAAAAAAATCGACGTAAATGTAAAATAAAGGTCAAAGCCACCGATTTCTGCGGTAGGTCACTGTTTCCGGAGCTATACCTAAGCTTTCATAAGCATATGTGTGCTAGGCAGTTATGGTTGTTCAGTGGGCCCTGCTAATAAGTAAATAAATAAATAAAAACGTATAATATGAATCCACAACTTCCTAATTAGTATGAGGCTCTGCCCACTGCAGTATTATTACAGTCACATCAAGGCAAAATCACACAGCCATGGACATATGGGCGGCAAGGCTGCATTTTCATCTTTTAAAGTGACGCATATTTGCTGCTGAGCATGCAATGTGAACCTTTTACCTTAAAACCCCAGGTAGTTAATAATAATACATGGTTAGGAAATGACAATGGAATCAACCAATGTTTTGTCTTCCACTAAGATGCTTTAAAAAATTAGTACATGATTCTCTACCTTCTGGAAGTTATTATATACAGTATCTCAAAAAGTGAGTACACCCCTAACATTTTTGCAATTATTTTACTATATCTTTTCATGGGACAACACTGAAGATATGACACTTTGATACAATGTAAAGTAATCAGTGTACAACTTGTATAACAGTGTAAATTTGCTGTCTCCTCAAAATAGCTCAACACACAGCCATTAATGTCTAAACCACTAGCAGCAAAAATGAGTACACCCCATATTGTGCCAAATTAGATATTTTCCCTCCCTGAAGTGTCATATCTTCAGTGTTGTCCCATGAGAAGATATAATAAAACATTTTTAAAATGTGAAGGATGTTCTCACTTTTGTGAGATACTGTGCTACACTGTAAAGCAGCAGCAGCTGAATGCCAGAGTCGTTTACTGGAATAATTCAATATCAAACACGGACAATATAAGTAACATGCTCATACTGTATGTATGTCAATGTCATTTACAAAACGTTTAAATTGAAACCAAAGTACAGCTGGACAAATCTTCATATGAGCCAATGTTGCCTTAGCATTAGCATACTGTACTAAATGAAACTGACTGTATCACTTTGTAAGTTCTAACAGAGGTTAACTAATTGTGTGCTAGAAATCCCAGAAATCGGAGTTGGAAGCTGTCTGTATGATAGCTGCATTAGCTGTGGCCATAACACCTTTTTCACTCCCACTGTTTGGGAAATTCTTTGCAAAATTGGAATGTAACTACTCCTCTAGATGCTACAAAGCCAGTGTACAGTAGTGAACAGTCATTCATTGTCTATGGGTCAAACACTGTGGCAGGAGAGAAAATTGAAGGAGTGAAGCTCACAGTGTGAAGTTCACTGAGAAAAATAAAGTGGAGAATAATTGTCTGAGCTGCACATGGGGCTTGTGTGTCTTAAGGGTATATTTGTTCTGGTGTATTTGTTCCCAGGAGAACAGCATATTCACAGCTGGATGTTTACTGGATGCATTTCACAGCCCATAGATTAAGCCATTATGACCCAGTTCTACCGTACAATTAAAGATAATGTTTATTGGAACAATTTAAGCATAATTAATGAGTGTTTCCTATTCTATTACCATTCAAAAGGTTTTTTCTCCCTCTTAAATTAATTATATTAAAGGCCAGGACTTGCTAGCAGGTCAAACATTTGTTATATATTTCTATAACTATAGAATATCCATATTCTACTTACTTTCTACTATGTTTTTGTTCACCCGAAACATTAGCTTTTAATGTAACTTTTAACAAATTCTTTTTATCGCTTAGAATTAAATGGGCTGCTTTCTTTTTGTACCTTTTAGACCAGGGGTCCCGACCGTGGGGCCATGAACCGGTACTGGGCCATGAAGCATTTTGTACCGGGCCGCACAGAATTATTATTTTTTTTATTTACATTCTGCAGAATTTAGTGTGTCTTGATACACAGGGGGTTAAACAGTGCTCTGTACCCAAGGGCCCGCATGCAAAACATTCAACAATGTGATTGACTCGTTATCACTAATTCCTAATGTGATTGGCTCTTGCCTTGTCCAGCTGATAAGCTTTTGTTAAACCAAAAAGTTTCACATTGAGAAAGATGTTATTGTATTTATTTTACTATTTTATTATTTATATAGTTATTTAAAATGTGGTTGTATTACATGGTTGGTTATGACTATAATGCCCAGTTACTTTTGTTGTTTTCTCTTGCTGTGAATTCTACCATGTACCAGCTTTCTTGTAGAACTTGTTTTAGGTTTAAGACAATACAGATCAATGTTCAGTGAAAAGCAATGAGATATTTCATACTGAGCCACATTGCAATATGTAGTCTATACTAATGTAGCCATGAGGGCTTATAAAGTGAGATCATTTACCCCATGTATATTACAGCCTAAAGATTATTATTCCAAAATTGCTTATTTAAAATAAAATACATTTAACTAGTGAATTATAAGCTTTAGGCTTTATTAAGCTTGGGTTTTTAAAGTGTAAATCTTCCATGAAAAACCCCTTAACACTCATATTTTTGTTTTTAAAGAGCAAACAGAACGCAGTTTCCTCAGGGGGCCAAGCGCAACATCAGCCTCCTACCTGCACTGACTGAAGCATGATGGGTGATGGCATGTTTGGGCAGACTGTATTGTCTTGGTTATCCCACTGTGCTGTCAAAAGAGAAGCAGTGATGGGACAAGAATCAAGCCAATCTTGAAGATTTACTGGATGGAAGAAAATGCATTCACTGCTTCTGTTTGATGCTAAAAGTATTTATAACAGTGTTCAGCACAAATTCATAATATCTATTAAATCGTTTCTTCAAACCTACCATATCATGTGAAAAAAGTGAGTTTTATTTGTATTCCTTTGATTTCCCACAGGCAAAAATCATGCTGAAAATGTATGCTGCATCTGACGAATAATACGCACCAGTTGTATAACTGATGACCTTCTCTTAAAAAGAGAAAAAAAATGTTGTTCCCAACTGCTGTTATGTCTTTTCCGAGTCTGAGTCTAGCAGAGTCGGAAGTGAATGTTTTTTGCATCATGTTGCTTCTCAGAGGAATGTAATATAGATCTGAAGCAATACAATCAATAACACAGATCATGTTGCTGAAATGACCTACACCATTTTTTGGCCAAAGCATTTTCCTCCATCTCGCAGAGCTTTTGAAACCCAATTTTAAAATAAGACTAAAAAACTCCATTGGAAAGTTTTTAAATGAATAATTCTATATACACAGATTATATGTAACATTAGTTCCAATTACAGGAAAAGTAGGAAACATTCACTATTTAGCTTAGGATATACAGCACCTTCCAAAATGTTCGGCACTTCTGGTTAAGATTAGGTTTCTAATTAATCAATTAATTAAAGTAGTGTTAATTTAAGTAAATTTATTAACTGGGGAAAAAATTAAGAAATCAATTTTACTTTAAATCATGTGTGCCACAATTATTGGCCCCCTGCTGTTAATATTTTCTACAAGCCCTTTTTGCCAACAAAACGTCCGGAGTCCTGGAGCACCCCACAGGTTTTAAATGGAGTTGAGGTCTGGAGACTGAGATAACCATGGGAGGAATTTTGTGTCTGCTGAGCCCTTTTTGTGTAGATTTTGGCACATGTTTGGCCCATCTTCAGCTTTAAGGCAGAGGCCACCAGATTTTGATTGAAAATGTATTGTTTTCAAGAAGTTCATGATGCCATGCACCCTAACACGGTTCCAAGAGTCCCAGAGAGAAGAGAAACATGCCCACAACATCACATATTCTCCACCACACTTTGCAGTGGGCATGAGGTGCTTTTCCGCACACTCATCCTTGGAATTATGCCAGACCCACTTAAAATGTTTGTTGCCAAAAAGCTAAATTTTAGTTTCATATAACCAAAACACAGTCCTAACTGTGTCCCAGCACCACTTAGCAAACTCCAGATGTTTAGGTGAGAAACGTTTTTTCTTGCATGTCTCCCAAAGAGCTTGTTGGCATGGAAATAGCATCTTATTGTTGTCATGGAGACTTTATGACCCCAAGATACCACTCTTTGGTGCAGTGAGCTTTGGAGAATTTTTTACTTTTCTTACAAGCGAGGCTGTTATACTTTCATGTATACATTTTTTTTACACTCTTTACATTTATATTTTGTATCCTGTACATTAAAACTAAACTATCTGCTTTCAGTCTTTTCTCAGCTGGTAAACAAACGGTAGTTTGTCTCTCTGCTACTGCCCACCCATTCAACTTAATGGACCATCAACAAGGTTTCCTGCTCACCTGTCTTCCAGAACATTTCGACCACCATGAATCACATGCATATGCTCCAAACCCATAATTCACCACTACTTCTACTCACAGAGAGTCCAGTGGAAGCTATTGCTACTACTGATCCAATTCCTGCAAACTACAGACTTGACTGGTCATCAGTGAGTAAGTCAGTATACTTCAACATTTGATACACTGTCATTGTCATAGTGATATTCCTTCATTCTCCTCTGCTTTCCAGTGTTGATTGTAGGATGATGGCTAGCTTCCTCTCGTCTGGCTTAAGGGAGTTTTTATTTGCCTCTGTCACCCCTGGCTTACTCATTGGGGGCTTGGACCTGGATTTTGTAAAGCTGCTTTGCCACAATGTCAGCTGTGAAAAGCTCGACATAAATACATTTGACTTGACTTGAAGTGTATTCAACTCCTTTGTCAAAGGCTTAGTCACACTGTTGTCTATTAGTATGTCTCTCATATGTCTTTGTGTCCTTTTATTATTAATGGCTTATGAATTCCATATTCAGAGTAAGGATAAAACAATAGGAATCATTGTGGAGCATGTGTCAGAAGAATCCTTTCATCAAAGTTTGGCGGTGAAGAGGCTTCCTGAGCTTTCAGCAGCGCGCCTTCTTCATTTCACATCACCGTGTCTAAAACCAGCTCCAGCTTTGATCATTAGGATGAGGAGAAAGCCACGTGTACTGAACAGTAGCCAGGTGATTTAAATGTACTGTATGCCTCAATTAATGTTTTATGCCATAACCACTGCAGAGTCTGCAGTTTTCCATATGATGACTACTTATATAACAGTTAGCTCCAGTAGTCCTTTCTGACTGGCTTAGAAGCAATCAGTCATTCTGTGCACCATTACTAGCATTTACACCATTACCATATACTACTTCAGCAAATACGCAACAGAATGTGAATAGATTTGAATAATTTTTTGACAGCATTCATACAGACATGCGTACAGGCGAGAGGGCAGGTTTTTCTTGCTCAAAGAATTTGAATTATGTGTCTACATGGATTAGCTATAAATTTATGAATAACATTGACTATCTACATGTGGGGGTTCTCGACTTATGATGGGGTTCCGTTCCCCAGCGTTCCCCACCTACATGACCGAAATGGAGCACATATACAGTAAAGTAATGAAGTGGACAATTACTGACCTTTATTCTTGTGGTGTCTGTAGGTGTTTCACCCTATTCGGAGCATTTTATTATATCTGCTTTCACTTTCACGCCATAAAAAAGGGAGGGGGGGGCAGCATTATAACCAGAAATCATTGCATGTCGAGGACCCCCTGTAATTATTTCATTAAAATTGCACCTCTCAGGGGTGTGATATACAATAGGCAACATGTTTAGCGTCCCAGTTCTTAAAACGCATGTGCTGAAAGCAGAAAAAAATTGAGTAATAGGATTTCAGGCACGTTGACCTTCTGGTGAATTAGCAACAGGGTCATGGTCAGCCAGGGTCCATTAATGCATGTCGGGAGTGGCTAGTGAATCTGGTCTGATCCCAGAGAGGAGCTCCTGTTGCACAAAATGTTAATGCTAGTTCTGATAGAAAAGGGTCAGGATACACAGTTCACCACAGTCAGAGATGTTTTAGTGGTATTAGGGGGACCTTCTCAATATTAGATAAGATTCACCTTTATTGCCATTGTGTATAAGTACAGACCCAATGAAATGAAGTGTATTACATCAGGCAGGTGGTTATATCAGAGCACATCTTGGCATGTAGAGTCTGAAGGTTCAACCCTCAGCCATCCATGGCTGGGAGTCAAAGCTAGAACAATTGGCGTTGCTCTCTCTGCGTGGGCAGGATGGTCCTTCATCTTCCCCAGCTGACCTAACATTATTTGTTGTCCTCCGAGCCAAATAATCTGTCCACTGATGCTGCATTTGTGCCCATCTGAAAAGATGCAGTGGCACTTCATGTGACTTGGAGACAGCAGGTACTACCCTTCTAATCTAATTTAATGGTATTTATACTAATAAGTAATATACTAATAAAAAAATAATAATTTAAACTTGCTTGCGGTTCTGTTATTATTGCAGTTGTGTTTTACTTTATTACATGTTTATAGTGTACAAAAGCTGAACACTAATCACAAACGTACAATTGCAATAATGATTTCATTCCATCCCCACCTATCCTATTCTATTCTATTCTATTCTATTCTATTCTATTCTATTCTATTCTATTCTATTCTATTCTATTTTCTCTGTGGATATTTATAGTTGATTTATGGTGGGAATGTTTCAGACAGACATTGTATTGCCTTTAACCCATAAGATGCAAATCTGATTCTGAATCTGAAAAATGCTATTTTTAAATAGAACCCACTGTCATAGTCGGTATTGTTTTAGTAGTGAATGAGACTAAGCTTGTCTGCGAGCCAATTCTTCCAGAGCAGCTTACAGCAGCAGTGACATGGCGTCAGATTCCAATACAGCAGCTTATGAATTCTGCTCTGGGACTCTTGTTTTTCCCTGGGCCACTCATAAGGGAGGGAAATTACTTCAATCAATCATCTTGCGGCCCCAACTGGGGCCAGACTTCATTAGGTCAGCGGCAAGGATACCAATCATCATTACTTCCATTAGCTTCTTGTTTGGTTGCAACATTTACTCAGAGCTGTGAGCAGCACAGTAGCTGCACAGTGGCTGATGCATGACAATGTCAGTGGCAAAGACACAATCTGGCTCGGCATTAATGAAGCAACACACAAGAAACAACATGCGTGAGTCTATAACCCTGTTCCCTCCTGTACCTGTCAGTCGCCATGCATGACTAGGTGTGTTTTAAGGATGAAATATGTGGCTACATTGGTCAGGAATGGTTGTATACTAGTTGCTACATGTCAAGCAAGTTCCAGCTCATTGAGCACCTCTTGGAAAAACAGAAAAGAATGAATCTAGTCAGAGTCTTAAAACTTAAAACAAGGCTACATCCTGCACACATATAGCAAGTGATTACTAGCTTTCTACAGCCAATAATACCCTTATTTTGTATGTAAAAAAATAACAAATAACCAATATGCATTGACATCTAAAATAGCCATTATCAAACTAATTCTCAGGGACCCTCATACTGTCCACATTTTTCCTCCAACCAGAGAAAACAAAAATCAAGATGGTTTGAGGGTCTCAAAGAACCGGTTTAAGAACAAGTCTAGAGGAGACCAAGCAAGTTTATGTTTAAGAATAAATATATAAGAGAGAGAGAGAGAGAGAGAGAGAGAGAGAGAGAGAGAGAGAGAGAGAGAGAGAGAGAGAGAGAGAGAGA
>JBBIGC010176606.1:0-15010 GCA_037576955.1 Lepidarchus adonis
CATTGCAGAAAATAATGAACTTTATCACAATATGCTAATTTTTTGAGAAGGACCTGTATATATATATATATACATACACATGTCCGTTTATCAGATACATAATTTTAGTTTAGTCGTACATGTAAAGACTATAGGCCATACACCAGTTATACCAGATTATAGAACTATCAGCCTAATATTATGTAGGCCCCCATCAAGCACCCAAAACATCTCTGTGTGTTGCCCTTTGTGATCGAACACTTATATTCCTATATAGGACACTCAGATCCTTATACCCACCCATTTTCCCTGCTTCAAACTGTTTTCTTACCGCCTACTATAGCCCACCCCTTTATAGGTGCCACTGTAATGAGAAAATTAGATCATCAGTTTTACCAATTTCACCTGTCATTGGTTTTTAATGTTGTGGCTGATCTGTGTATTATGAATCACATTAGGATGTAGATCATATTACTGTACTACAATTTGCGATGTGCTCACCTGTGTTAACATCCCCACCTTCATGACCACAGAACCACTCTCCTGGACAGCAATGCTGCTGTGACTGACATACTCATACCAGTGTCCATGTCAATATCTGATCACAGCAATCCTACGGTTAGAAACTGTGCAGGAAAACAGATGGGCTCCTGGTTATATACATGTATGTACAGTAGAGCTATGAAGGGTAAAAGGGGAGGGTAAGTACATGTTAAGTTTATCAGTTTCAAAAATCTTATTATTAGTCCCATTGCAGGAGATTGAACCTTGAACCTTGTACATGGCATACACCCAACTGCTGACGTATGTAGCATGGAATAGTCACCATTCCTTTGTTGCAGCTTTCCTTACCCAATTTTAAACCGTCTTTGAAAGCAATATCAGCTCTAGAACTCTTCATCAGGTGCTTAATTTGTTTTTTCTATCACCAAGCATTTGCACATAAGCTGTCAGTTGAAATGCTATACCATTGGAATCTGGAGCAGAATTTTGTTTTCTGGAGTGAACAATTATGATTTTACTTTCTGAGAGCCTGACATCTTAATGTGGGGTTGGTGGACATCAGGAAAACACTATACTGTTTAGTGTAAAGTTTGGTAGAGGAGGAATGATGGTGTGGGCTATTTTTTAGAGTTTCAGCTGAGTGCCTTAGTGAAATTAAATATTTATGGAATTGCATGCTATGTTCATAAACAGCTAATGCAAATGCTAAATTATGATGATTATTATATTTTTTGACAACTTAAAAAATCCTGTTTTGTTTCACAAACAGGATTTCTCAGTTAGTTAGATAACTTAACTTAAACCCAAAACTGAGAATTAACCCATAGGAATGTCCCTCAGGTCTTTTCCTATTGAACATGCTCGACTTTGTGCTTCACTTATGTAGCCGAACTGATAAATAAACTGATTTTAAAAATTGTGAGTATTTTATTTATCACAGAAAACAAGAACTTATCCAGAAATGAGGTGAGGCGGGGTGAGTGAGCTCACCTGCTTCAGTAACAGCCACACGCGATCGACTGAGTGCAAGTTTAGCATGAGCGCGGGAAACTGGTGGCGCGCGCCATCCCTGCGTCAGTACCACGCGGAGTTGGAATAGGAGCGAGCGAGCGCGCGCGAGCAACAACCTCCACCCCAACGGTCAGCAAGCTAGAAGGAACGACTGGAGCAGAGCTGATGCTGTGATGGAGTCAAAGAAACTGGACAGCATCTCTGCCCGGGTGGACGCGTCGAGTTCGTCGAGTGGTAGGATCAAAGGTGCATGAACGCTGCTCGGTTTGGATGCACGTTGTCCATTTCCATATTATTCGCCTGAGAACTGGCTGCGGAAGTTGTCATGTTTGTACTTTTGCCGTCTTCTCAAGTTAGTAAACCAAAACGTGGCGTTTTATTTATTTACACCCTGCATTGATTTTTTTTCCTATGGCTTGACCAGCGTTACTTGCATGACTTACATGAGGATTTAGGCGTTTTTTCAGTTTGGTTTCAGCCAGCCAAATGTTATTTTTTCTTAGTTCTGTCAGGTTTATGTTGTTGTATTGGCTTTACGTTTACGTTATCATCATTTAGAACCTGCAAGATTTGTATTTTCTTACTGAAATCCAACACACAGGTGTATTTGTTTCATTAGCTACTGGTCGTTTCCTCTTCCATCATCCAAACTGCTTTCCTCCAGCCAGTGGTGGGCTACAGAAATAGCTTGGACTTAAAGAAAGTTTCTCAGTTCTGTAAAAGGGTTTTCAGTGAGGATTCGTGCCACTCTTCACTCCCAGTGATTTCAAACCGAGCTGTTTAATGGATGTTCATATTTAAGCATAGATGAGACCTGGACTAGGCTTCGCATCAGGGGATTGTCTCCATTACAGATTTTAAGCATTTTCTCATATTTCTTATATCTTTACCTACTTAACACAATGTAAACACATAAATTGTCCAGATATTTTTTCATTTCTTTGAGACAAAATGATTGGAAAACCTACTTGCCTGTCTACCTACCTACCTACCTGTCTGTCTGTCTGTCTTCTTTGAGGCTATTCAGGCATACACCTTCGTTTAAAGCTAAAAAAACAAAAGACAAGTCATGACTGCAAGGAACAAACCCATATTGGTCTTTTCAATGGTGGCAACAACTTAAATGGTGCTGCAGTAGAATGGAAGAAGTGACCATATAACTAGTAGTCAACAAAATGTTTCCTCGCCATTGAGTTATGAGGGAGCAGGATGGTGCTCCACAGCAGTCAGGCAGTGCGTGTTTGTGATTTGGATAAATTTGTGTTTGGAGAGACATCTGAAGGCGGAGGTGAGGATTGGAAATTTGACGTCGTATTTTTTTCTTGCTGGTTTCTTCAGAATCGACTGCCCTAGCATAAGCTTGAGGGTAGTGTGGTAAGTGCTAACTCCATTAACACTTACATTTTAATGTATTAGTCCTCTTATGCCATTGTAAGTATATAAAAACATGACCATTGACATATATGACCGTTGCTTTTAAAATGGCCTTTAGAGTCTAGTGAATAGAGCTGGGCTACAATATTCATTGTTGTAGTGGTGAGTTCCTCATATGTTTTAAGCTTTTCTGAACACATCAGTATCTATTACAGCACTTACAGAACTTGCTTTTTTCATAGTCAGAGCATAATTAGTCCTGTTTAATGATATTTAGTTCATTTCTGTGTTAAACATTAATTAAGAATAATTTGGTGTTTTTAGTTGTACCAAATGTCTTTTCATTCCAGCTTATCTGATATATATAAAAAAAAGCCAATCATGTGTTGTGATTTTTTGGAAGTATTGTGATATATTTTCCTCTACTGAGTGATTAAACACTCTCTGGGTAGACGATGTATGGATAGAAGGCTGTGCCCACTTTATTGAGTTGGCAGGATGCATAAATATTACGTGAGTGTTTTATTTATTAAAGAAACGAGGTGAAGCAGGTATGTGATCTTACCTGCTTCAGTAACAGTCACACGCTGAAGACTGTGGGTGTTTTAGTTGCTGCACTACTGAATGTGTTTATTAATTCCAGTTTATCTGATAGAAAGAATACCAATCATGTGTTGTGAACATTTCTTGGAAATATTGTGATTTTCTTTCCTCTAATCAGAGTGATTAAACACGGAAAAGTTAATTTGAGCTTGTTTCTGCTGCTGTGCATCATGCTGTTCTGGAGCTTTGTGCCATTAGACTTGCCTCAAGCACCTTTGTGCTTTGGGCAGTGCTAGAAAAGTAGTCGAATCCTCATCAGCCATACACAGGTTTCACACTTTGCACACTAATGAACAATGTAATTTCACCCACACACAGCTGTTTTTTCCACAGCACACATTTTTGTTTATTAGTCAATTCCTCTTTCTCTGTTGTCAAGTGTCCATGATGTTTTATATGAAATAATGAGGTAGGCAAACAGTAGAACTTGTGAAAAACAACTAGGAAATTGTTACCTGGAGATTTACTCACATTTGCAGCAGGTTATGAATACCTGCATGTGGTCATTCAGCCCATTTAAAAGCAAGTCATGCAAACAAGATTAATGTGAGTAATTTTGCTTTGTCAGTGAGGGTATGTGTACAAGTCTCTAATATGAAAACCCTGGTGCAGGTTAGAATCTTTGTGAAAACTGTAAGTGTGTGTTTGTAAAGAGGAAGTTTCATATTTTGAGTGGTTGTTGAATAAGGCATAGTGGTTAAATGGAAAATGAGATACTGGGGGGAAAAATCTGATGTTTGATGTTTTCACCAAATAACATAACACATTCCAGAGTCGGTTCTTTACATATGATCAAAACTGGCTTCAAATGGGCAGACAGCTGGTGGCAGGTTCTTTAGCAAGTTGGCAACGACCAGCATCAGTCATTTAGTTACCTACAAAGCTCACTACAACTGCCAGAAAGTACTGACCAGGCTTGTGATGTTGCTGGAACTGTATCACAAGTAGGGTTGTGAAAGGATGGACACTTTCCATAGAAACTTTGGAAGTATTCCAAATTGAAAACTTTCAGTGGGAATTATGGGAAATTATGAGAAGTTATTGAAATTTATGGGAATTAACTGGACATTTTGGTTAATTAAAAGAAACTGAGTCATATACAAACAAAGATTTTTTTTATACACACAGATGCGCATGCAAAAGGAGCCAATTAAAAAATGAGAAATTTATTTGTTAGTAGAACTTAATTTTTAATTCTTTCTCTGAATAATAAATTATTTCACTGAACAACAACATAAATGTTGAATACAATATTCTTTACAGCGCTCCCTTCAAAACATAAAATGAAAGGAACTCTATTTTCCTCCGAAAGGTCTGATTCAACATGTCAAATAAAACCTTTTTTTCTGAAGCTTCTTAAGCCTGTTTTTTTTTTGCATGTTCTGCATTTTTGCCAAATAATTTCAGGCTTCTTCCCCAACCTCCATATTCTCAGGCTTTTATACTTTGGGTCCAACATGTAGGCTATGCGACTGCATGCGCTGGTTTCACACAGAACTCCTGGTGTAAAATGTCTCCACATAGTGGATGGCGTACCTGTCATTTCTGATGTGTAAAAAACACTAATGTGATGCGGACAAGTAGATACTTAGCTAAACAAATGGCATTGTCTTCAAAATACTTTACAACTGATGTATACAATTATTTATGATTTCATAAACCCCATCATATTTACAGTATCCAGCACCATGATAAACTAGCCTCTTTAATGAAATTGTGCTAGCTAGCTTAGCATATCTGGTTTACAAGTTAGCTAGATACACTGTAAATGTTGCTAGTTAAACTTTAACACTATTGGTGATATATTGTCTCATAATATAAAATCTGCTTGACTTTATGTAGACTTTTGTCTCAAATGTGTGGCTTCGATAGTCTATCTGTGTTGTGGGCTGAAAAATAAAGATAAAGATAAAGATTCTTTATTTGTAATTGTATCAAGAGTCAGACGAAATTTTTCTGAAATCTCTCAGCAGCAGCAGAATAAATGTACATACACAAAAAAAACGTAATAGGAAAATAGACATAGAAGGTGCAAGTGCAGTATGATAATTTAAATTATTCAGTACTGGAATGAAGTAGTTGAGGTGAAGTACAGAATAAATGAGTTTAAAAGTATTTTGGTGTATGCGGTGAGGTACTGAGATGATAATATGAAGAATATAAATATCTGTCTGTGTATACACATACTGTATACATATCTGCATACATATACATACTTATGCACACACATATCATATATATATATATATACACACATGCATTACACATATATACATAAGCATCAATGTATGTATATTACAGTCTAGAGGTGAGAAATATATACAGTTATCTGTTATTTACAGATGGGACAGGTTATTTACAGGTGTATATTACAGCGTGAGTGGTCCGGACGTGATCCTTGATGATGTTGGAGAGCCACACTGTGGCACCGAAGCAGAGGATGCTCTCGATTGTGCTCCTGTAGAAGTTTACTAGGAGCTGAGTGGGGGCTCTGGCTTTCTTGAGTTTCCTCATGAACAACAGTCTCTTCTGAGTCTTCTTCACCAGGTGGGAGGTGTTTACTGTCCACTTCAGGTCTTTTGTGATGAGAAGTCCCAGGAATTTGATGTCATCCACCTTCTCTACTTACTCTCCATTGATCTGGAGGGAGGAGGGTGTAGTCTTCCTGCCTCTCCTAAAATCCACAACAATCTCTTTTGTTTTGGATGTGTTCGGGACAAGGTGGCTTTCTGAGCACCACTGTACCAGATGTTGATATCTCCTCCTGATACCAGGCCCACTGTAATGGTGTCATCAGCAAACTTCACTATAGTGTTGTTGGAGTGGATGGGTGCGAATGGGTGAACTGTGAAAAATGCTTTAGTAGTTTTAGTAGTTCAGAATTCTAGAAATTATTGTACATGTGATGGAGGAATGCCCAGTGCATGTAAGTAATGTGCTGTGTGCCTGTGATGAGGAATAGCATAAATACTCAATTTTGTTTCTATATTTTATGTTCCCAACCTTCAGCTCTAAAAACATCCTGTTCATTTCCATAAATTCCCATGAAAAGCTTCCAACTTTGAAAATACTCAGAATTTTCCACCCCTAAAACCCAGATCTGTTTGTTTTTATGCAGCAGTGAGCTAGCTAGGTAGTTAAGTACCAGGGGATTTTTGTTTTTAGCACATTGTGACTGCATACCAAACCGCTTGTGACCACACGAAGTAGTGTGTTGAAAAAAAATGTACACAAACATTATAAATGATTTCAGAAATGTAATGTGCCTGGTTTAGGACACAGACACATTTAAAAGTTGTGTATTTACCTAAACAGTTTTAAGCCTCTAGACTCTTAATAGGAAACAACAGGCACATTATTGAAGCTTTGGGAAAATTGCATTTCTTTATTTTGTACAGAACATTGTAGCTGATTATACATTCCTGTCCACTTGATTTGTTCAGGTTTTCCCAAACATTAAAGGAGGTGCTATGTCAATTTTCATTTTTAGTATATTTTGTTCCTTTAATATGACATGTTGTATGTACAGCTTAAAGCTGGGTGATATGGAAAAAAAAGTATCAAGTTTTTTCATATAAATATTCATACTATATTCATATAGATTTTTTCAGGTTCGTTCTGGTGTAAGGATTTATTTTCTGTCAGAATTAGTACTGTAAAACGTTATATATAAACGATAGATAAAATAGGTATAAGTATAATAAATCTAAATCTTAATTATAACCAGTCAGTAGTGTTACAGGAGAACACAAAAAGAATGGAGAATTAAATTCTTCGGTCAGTTCCAAATAAAATAAAAAAACCCAAAACGGCTTAATTCTGATAAGACAAAAGCTTTCAGAACACAGGACTGGTTCTCCTGGAGAACACCATCTTTTTCAGATTTCAGTCTTGCTCAGTGAAGTGTGCAGTGAGGTTCATATATGAAATGTATTGAAATTGAGAAGTTATATCTTCTTGTTTTGACTGCTCCTGTTAGAGGTCGACACAGTAGATAATCTTATTCCATTTCTTCCTGTCCGCTGCATCTTCCTCGTTCACACTCACTGCCCATATGACCTCTGTCAAAGTATTCATAAACCTCTTCTTCAGCCTTCCTCTTCTGCCTGGCAGCTCCATCCTCAACATCCTATTCCCAATATACTCAGCCTCTCTCCTACGCATATGTCTAAACCAACGCAATCCAACCTGAGCTGTCCTTCTGATACACTCATTTCTAACCCTGTCCATCCTCCTCTCTCCCAACTCAGATCTCAGGATCTTTACCTCTCCTCCAGCTCTGCTGTCTGCCTGCCCATCAGTGCCATCTACAACCCATATAACATAGCTGGTCTCACCACAGTCCTGCAAACCTTTCCACAGATCATTCCTGCCACTCTTTTCCACCTGCTCCACTTTCCGATATATATTTCAATCTTCCTTCTCTCCATCATTTCAGCTAGTGCTCTTCCTTACTGCCAACATTCAAAGTTCCCACCCTTGCTTCAACTCTACCTTTTCTTCCATGTAGTTGTCTGCAACATGACCTGACAAGTTTCACATCGACTGACCGAAGTATCGGGCTTGGGATCGGCATGAAGAAATACTTCGGTTTGTTTATCCCCGGTGGCTAATTATAATTACAATTATTATAGTTATCGTTTATCGCTCAGCTCTAGTACAGCTCTAATATGTTCAATAGTGTGGTTAACAAATTAATGTGCAATACTGCTGTACATAATATGATGCCAAAGATGTTTTTCACTCCACACCCACACTTGCATTGGCTATTGTTACTTTGTTAATGTCACACTTTAGCTGCAGGAAAAATCAGTTATTTTACTTGCATTGTCTGTACATTGTACTTTTACAAATGACAGTAAACCTTTCACTCCTTTCAATCTGTGAATCCTTGAAAACACAAGCTACTGTTTACTGAGTAATAAGAGGAAGAGGATGGACCATTCTACTTACCCAGAGAGTGTGAAATAACAGAGTTCTAGCACATAAATGTTGGAAAGACAAATCTTTACTTAATTATCTTGAGCCTGGAAATATGCATCTGGTGATGTAAGATTATGTTCAAAGGTTGTTTTAGAATTTGTCATAATTATACCCCTGTGTTGTCTTGCCTTCTCTTTTTTTCTTCATTTAAAAGAAAGAATATCTGAAAACCTAGGTAATACACCCAGCTAATAGAGATATTATTTTTATTTTTTTAATATATTTTTAAACTCATGCAAATCATTATACTTATCGGGGACAGGGGAATTGAATTTTTGTCTGATAAAACAAGTTAAGTTATATAGCTCAAATAAAAATGGTTTATGGGAATCTGAGCTAAACAGGTTAATTAATATGTTTAAATTAAAGATTGTATTATTATGGTGGTGAAACTGAATACTGCAAATAAGAGTGGGCGTGAGTAAAGGGTGACCGCCTTACTTTGCAAAACATGAGGATTCTTTTCATTCAGTTGAGAATGTAATCCATGTTGCTTTGCTGACTGCTAACCTTTTTTGTACAGACACATTTACATACAGAACAGAGCAGGGCTGCTGAGCTGAGCAGTATTCAATGTTTAAAGCCCTGTGAGATAGATGAATAAAGGCATATTTTACATTTTGTTAGCTGACCACAGTGTCAGTGATTTGCAGAAAATGCTACACAAGGTTTTCTAATATTGAGAATTTTAAGTGGAAAAAAGTTGTGCTCTGTGCTCCGGAGCTGTTTGTGAATTCCCTGTCCAGCATATTAACCTCATTTCCATTTCTGCCTCTTGTTGGTTTGGGATCAAGTCTTTTGCATTTGAAATTTTTTACTAATTATTTTTAAATAAAGGCGGCAGAAATCAATAAAAAACATTACTATTCACATCTGTTTTTGCAAATGCAGCCTAGTAGTTATTTGGGATTCCATTGAGGTGTCTCTGAACATACGTTTACTCTTCTGTTCATCATTCACTGGTATGATATCAGTCTGTCTGAAAAGCTTTGGATATTATTTTAAAGACACATACTGTATGCACTTATTCTTGAAAGAGCATAAATTGCAGGTCAATGGGGTAAACTGATGAGTGCCCAACTACATAATACTTTAAACTATTTAAAATGAGTAGTCGTCTATAACAAAAGCACATTCAAAAGAAAAAGTCTTTACTTTCTTTACATGCTTGCCCAGACATTTTATTACAACTTAAACCTGAAATTATGTTTTTTAAATGAAAGTATGTGTTAAAAAGTTTCTCTTTTGTGGTTGCCTTAAAAACAACAACATTTTGCATCCATTTACAGCTAATGAAAATTTTCATTGTGAATTAATCTGCTAATTATTTTCTTGATTGATTGTTTCATTAAAAAATTGATGAACAATATGTTTTTGAGGGTCAGTATTGATGCAGATTATTGCTGGTTAACAGGGACGATAAATCATATTTCAAAACCAATATGCAAAAACAAAACAAAATAAAAGTCCATGAATTTTACAAACACCAACACACAGCATTTAAATAATGCAATTAAAAAATAATACATTCAAAAGTAATGGGATTCTATTTGCGTGTGGGTGTGCATAGAATTTTATTATGCACTGCTGGGTGCCTTCAATTTATGCCTTTCTTTGTTAAGTGTCTTATAGGCTACTGAGCCTGTTTTAATACACTGATCAAAAAAATAAAGGGAACACTTACACAACACAATGTAACTCCAAGTCAATCACACTTCTGTGAAATCAAACTGTCCACTTAGGAAGCAACACTGATTGACAATCAGTTTCACATGTTGTTGTGTGAATGGAATAGACAACAGGTGAAAATTATAGGCAATTAGCAACACATCCCCAATTCTGCAGGTGGAGACCACAGACCACTTCTCAGTTCCTATGCTTTCTGGCTGATGTTTTGGTCACTTTTGAATGCTGGCGGTGCTTCCTCCTAATGCAAGACAATGCTAGACCTCATGTGGTTGGAGTGTGTCAGCAGTTCCTGCAAGACAAATGCACTGATGCTTTGGACTGGCCCGTCCGTTCCCCTGACTCCAATTGAGCACATCTGGGACATCATGTCTCGCCTCATCCACCAACGCCACATTGCACCACAGACTGTTCAGGAGTTGGCGGATACTTTAGTCCAGGTCTCGGAGGACATCCCGCAGGAGACCATCCGACACCTCATCAGGAGCATGCCCAGGCATTGTAGGGAGATCATACAGGCACATGGAGGCCACACACACTACTGAGCCTCATTTTGACTTGTTTTAAAGACATAATTTTGAGTGTGACTAAAATCCGGACCTCCATGAGTTGATCAATTTGATTTCTATTGACAATTTTTAGGTGATTTTGGTTGTGAGCACATTCAAGTATGTAAAGACCAAAGTATTAAATAAGAATGTTTCATTCATTCAGATCTAGTATGTCTTATTTTTGTGTTCCCTTTATTTTTTTGAGCAGTGTATATGATATGAAGTGATGGACTAGTCTGACCAGGGACAGATTCTGACTGCTTTTGGTGGAGCGATGTGTGTCTAGAGTGTAGTAGTTTAAAATACCAATGGAAACATTGGCCTGAATCTGTCACAAAGCAGAAGTTCTTGCCTGGTATGAAAGTTTATGCTTTTGAATTTTGAATCAATGTTCTGATAACAAAATTGGTAAGAAGCACTGATGTTAGGATATATGTTTGTTTTCCAATATCAGCATTGGCATATCAAAACCCTAGAACAATTTATTTATTGTTTTTTATTTTTAACTACTTTTGAAAAGCTTTGACAAATGGACCAATAGAAATGGTCATAGAATTTAATTATGCACTGCTGGGTGCCTTCAATTTATGCCTTTCTTTGTTAAGTGTCTTATAGGCTACTGAGCCTGTTTTAATACACTGATCAAAAAAATAAAGGGAACACTTACACAACACAATGTAACTCCAAGTTACATTGTGATGTTTAAATCACATAAAAACTACATTTTCAATATTGAACTGATGTGTATCATCCTAAAATATAGTCACACACCCAGTTCTTTAGCCAAAACCAAATCAGTCAAAATAGTGAAGTGACACAGTGTAAGTTTATATATACACTACTGGTCAAAAGTTTTAGAACACTGTTTACTGGTAATTTAAGCAGTACCAGCTTTCCTGCAGCAATGGAGTCAATGAAGCCTTGGAGTTTAATGTAAACAATTCTCATAGGTGCTGCTTCCACCTTCTCCTGATGATCTACAAACCCCTCTGTGTGAAGAAAGGCGGAGTTGGAATTAGGGCTGGGCGATATGTTGAGTATACTCGATGTATCTCTGCTTGTTTTACGCTTTGCTTTTGAGTTCACTTTTCTGCTTCATCAAAGCAGACAGCTCATCCAGAAAACTCTTGCATGTGCGTTTTGTATCAAGTTTGTGTTTTGCGGCTCGGCTCGCTCTTCCGCCCATCCAGAAGAAAAATAGCAATGGTTCTGTTATTGATTTATAACTTCATTATTTATAACACATATTTATAACTTCAGTTTAAAATAAAGAGTTTGTTATATTTAACTTTGGTTTAAAATAGTCTTTGCTAAATGTATCATTTATACAGTGATTTAGAGGAAATTCCAAGGTATCAAGATATATATTGTGTATCGCGATATAGCCTAAAATATTGATATTATTTTTATGCCATAATCACCCAGCCCTAGCTTTGTTTGTAACACATTGTTCCTCCACCGGCTGATGCAGTATTAGCACAGTACTATAGAGCAGGAAGTAGTACTGTATATGGAGATCACAATGTGGAGGAAAAGGCCAAAACCAAAGACACACTAAGAGAATAAGCAGAACATTAGAAGAAAAGAACTCGACAGTAGATTCAGTAGCAGCTCAATCTACAGACTTCAGCTCCATTCAGCTGCTTTGGGATGAAGTGGACAGAATGGGGCAACAGTGAAGCTGTAAACATATTGCACCTGAAGGAATTCTTTGCTTTAATCTTTAGTGTTTCATTAATTTCCAATGCTTCAGGAAAACTGTAAGTTAATCACGTCCTTCATTCCTGAAAAATGTCCATCAAATATAGATTTTTGTAAATATTAATTTGTTTTTGTGACAATGGTGACTTGTTTGTAACTTTAACATTTAAGGTTGGTGTTTCTAAGATCAAAGAAACTAGCAATTTGTTACAAGGTTATTCATTGCAACAGAACTGTTTATATTACCAGCAAACACTGCAAAAATGGCATGTTCTTAAACTTTTGACCGTTATATTGCATATTGAAATGGTATGTGTGTGTGTGGGGTCATTAACTGTCACACTGTCATTAAAAATCTGAATGCCTACACCAGATACCCTTGCTTAAAGCTTCTGAAATATATTTCGTCCCAGTTATTAGAAAACTGAGGATTAATTGCCACATGCATTTCCCAGTTGTCCCTCTGGCTTTTTCCACCAGGTTTTGTTTTCTGCAGGGCCAATTTTTTCCCCTTTGGGAGCTGGGGTGGCAAGCATCTGCCAGGATGGCCGCCTGCTGTTGGAGCTGAGCCAGGCGTGAGCGGTGGAGGGACATGGCCTGAGTCAGAAATAAACATCCAGGATAGAGCCAACAGAAGGCGTTTGTTTATGGTTGCTGTGGGCCAAAAGGAGAATGGACAAGCTTTCATGTTTAGAAACTCCCGCCAGGCTTGTTTATGCCACATATTCACCCCCTCATTGATTACCCAGGTACTGTGCCAACTAGTGCAGCTTAACTGCCAAAGCAGTTTCTCGACCACCTACTTCACGAGCACTTCAGAAAACATTTTGGTGTGGTAAAATCATTCAGCGCTGTTTGAAGCCATTAACCTTTGATAAGATTCTAACTTTTTGGCCTTTTTTGTCACGCCGTTTGTATGTGCTGTTTATCTTCTGTACATAAGGTATATTGTCTTATCTTTCTTTTGTCATTGAGCACTTAGGATATATGTTTGTTTTCCAATATCAGCATTGGCATATCAAAACCCTAGAACAATTTATTTATTGTTTTTTATTTTTAACTACTTTTGAAAAGCTTTGACAAATGGACCAATAGAAATGGTCCAGAATTTCTTGTAATAAATTGCCATTGCTTTAATGTGCATTAAAGTTTAGAAAGTTTTTGCCTAATACTTTATACTTATCATTTAAGAGGTGCCAGATATCATGACAACATAATATATGGGAAATGTTAAATCCTTTTTTTATTACTGATTTTAAAACAATGTATCTGCTAGATGTTCTAGACGTTCTGAGTAAATCACACAATGCAAAAGCGGTATTTGCCATTTTATACTTTCTGCAGTGTTGTTCTGCTTTTATTAATTTAGGGTAAGATAAAATACGAGTAATTTAAAATGATTGTACTGACTTCTGTAAGATCAAAGACATGACAAAATCTCAAGACAGGCACACAAACAGGTGTAGCAGATCAAACACAGTCACTGATGCAACTGTCTTGTCATCTGAAAATATCAGAGCTGTGGAGCACAATAATACTGTTCATCATAATAGAATTCTTGCCAACAGAACAAAGAACATTTAATTATTAATACCAGGCATCTAAAGTGTAGTGTGAGTTCGCTATAGGGCTAAACAATAAGTCATTTTTTATCAATATTGCTATGTGAAAGAGTACAGTTTTCAAATAGCAAGGATTGTAATTTTACTAATAAAGTCAGAAAGAATGAACTCTTTGGGCTGTGGGGGAAATATAATTGTATTTACAAACTTTGCATTCTGACACATCTCAGTGCAAGGTTGGAAACCACTGTTGAATGTGTATAATCTTTGAGTCCCAAGGTGGCACTGTCTAAGAAACACCTGAAAACTTCTGAAACAAATATAGCCACCTAGACTCGAGAGTTTAAAAACGCAGTCACATAACACAGTCCACCGCTGCATCAAGACATGCAACTTCAAACGTTATCAGGTAAAGAGTAAACCATACGTCAACTCTTTGCAAAAATGCTGGTGAGTTCTCTGGACCAAAAGTCTGTGAACCTGTATGCTGTGATCCGATGAAACCAGCTTTCAGCTTGTTTTGGGGAAAAATGGATGTCGAGTTACCATGCCAAAGATGAAAAAGACCAGTTTATCGCTGAATTTTACTAAGACATGTTGCAATCAAGATGACATCTCTCCTTGGAATGTCTGGGAAAGACATTGCCAGACCACATTCTGCATGGGCAACAACAGCATAGCTTTGTTGTGTGTGTGTGTGTGTGTGTGTGTGTGTGTGTGTGTGTGTGTGTGTGTGTGTGTGTGTGTGTGTGTAAAATCAACGGTAAACTAATTAGGGTGTACTCACGGAAAGAAACTTATACATATTTAGGACATAAATTTAACATGGCTAGAGAATGGAATGAACAATTGCAGGACATTACTGACGAACACACTGGAAGACTGCAAAAAACTGATGAATCCCCTCTGCCGCTCATTATGAAATTAGATGCCATTAGACAAATAGCCCTCGCGAAAGTGCAACATCTCTTTGCAAACATACATATTCCAAAAAAGGTCCTGCAAGATTTGAACAATCAAACAGTACAAACAGTCAGACGATGGCTCGGTCTAAAT
>JBBIGC010176651.1:0-12868 GCA_037576955.1 Lepidarchus adonis
TGTGTGTGTGTGTGTGTGTGTGTGTGTGTGTGTGTGTGTGTGTGTGTGTGTGTGTGTGTGTGTGTGTGAATGGTTATGTCTCTGTGTTGACCTTTGACTGGGCACATATTCAGCTGGGATCAGCTCCAGCTTCCCCCGTGTTCTGACATGGATGAGCAGTATAATGAATGAATATTCATAAATAATTGGTGTGGAATATGCAGAATACAGAGGGATTGCATTGATACACCCTGTGAACTCCTGTTTGCCCACAGGTGAATGAAACATGGCAGTCCCCTGATGATAAATGTGTAAACTACACATGTGAAAACATCAATGGTGAGCCAGTGCAAACGAAGATTCAGACCACCTGTCCTCCTTTCAGCCCTGACAACTGTGTTTCTGTGAGTTTCTGAACTTGAACAAGTCACATTGAATAGCACCTAAAACGTTCATTCTATAAAATCAGGAGCCATAATGTTTAGAAGGCTACAGAATTTGTGTTAGAGTTTTTTTTACAGCACCACAAATAACTTCTGAACAAAATATGTTTTGAAAGTTTTTTTGAAAGAAGTTTTCATATAGATTTATTTTTTCTATATTTTATACACAGTCTCCAAAATGGAGATTATACTTTTTATTAATAATATAGTACAATAATAATAGCATTAGTAAAAAATTATTTATGGAAATTTTGTTTGAATAATAATGGACAATTATAATCCTTTGAAGACAATGGTTGTATCATATGAATAGCACATAAAAATGGGAATTCTTATCCTGGTTATCATGGTTGTGTATCAGGGGTATTGGTATTGGTACAGTCCAGAACTTTGGTAGGTCCCCTGCTCAATTCAGTTTAACTCACCTGTTCACCGCCAGGTGTAATTAAGTGTACGGCAAACTATCAAACTGTGCTGGACGACGGACCCTCCAGGACTGGAGTTGCTCACCCCTGTTCTATATATAACAATTGGGCCTTGAAGAACCCCTTTCAGTAGAGAACAAGGCTGTTAATGAGGAAGACTACTTAAATGTATGTGAATTCTTCAGGTCACACTGAGAATAATGGCGTGACTGTTCTTTATGCTAATTGAATGGTGCTGTCTGTAGATCAGTACTCGTACTCATGCTAACTGTACAGGATCTGAACTAGAGGTGTTGCGATTACACCAATGTTGAGGAGAACCATGATATTTAAAAAACTAAATACTGAAACTGTGCTGTTACACATGATAATACTGTGTATGACTCTGCATCAGACACTTTAGCATTAGGGGGCAGTATTGCTTAGTAGTAGTGACTCCAAACTCCAGCGCATCCAAAGATATTTCACCTCATTTTTACCTTCAGGATTTATAATGTTCATGCATATTTTTTTTCTTACAGGGAACAGTGACGACTGACGCTGATGGCTGCTGCCTAACCTGTGGGTGACAAACTTTTATTTACAACAGAGAAAATGTACAAAAACCCCAGTCCCTCTGTACTAACCTTTTTTGTTTCTTTCTCCAGGTGAACAGAAAAGCCAGTGTAATGTCCAGACGAACAGCACAGTCCTGGTTAATAACGGCTGCACCAGCACTACAGAAGTGGAGCTGACATCCTGTGAAGGCAGCTGTGAAACCTTCTCCATGTGAGTAGGAAAATATAAACCTTTGGGCAAACAACTGAAGACCAGAACATTTCCTTAACTGTGCCTCTCACTAAGCTACTGCTCTTTTTTTCTAACAGGTACTCTGCAGAGGCCAGTACTATGATGCACTCGTGCTCTTGCTGTCAAGAGCAGACCACCAGCAAGAAGGAAGTAGAGCTGATCTGCCCCGATGGGTCAACGGTCACCTACTCATACATCTACGTTGAGTCCTGCGGTTGCTCCAAGACAGAATGTCCATCTAGACGTAGACGACGTTGAACCATGCTAAAGCTAAAGCTAGCTGACCAACGCGAACAGACACAACTGAATTTTTACTTTTCCTCTTCAATTCTATGAACATTTCTCATCTCTTTCTGAAACCTGCATGCAGACAAAACAACAAATATTAATATTATTGTTATTATTATTGTGAAAATGTGTTAAAGCCTTGTCTAGTGTTCTTGATGAATCTGAGAAAGCTTTGGTATGATGTGTTTAAGACTGTGCATGTGAAAAACATCTTCATTCTTGTCTTTTAGGCCCTAATAAACTACTGCAATAAAATAAACGCCTGGTTTTATTCATCTATTTTTTTCAGTTCAGATTTTACTTGTACTGTTCACAAATGAAATCAATGCAAATGAACAGGACCAATGCCTAATCTGATTTTTTTAGTATTGTAACAGTATAGTAAGTGTGAGCCAAAATATTGCATGAAAGGTCAGTTACAAGTTTATTTTTTAAGTTTGAAATGACCATAAAATATGTATTCTTACATTTTGATCATTAATGAAAATTAGAAAAAGCCATGGCATTTCAGTTACATTATGCTTCATTGATTTGACCCATTTTTTGACCCATCTTGTTGGCAGGGAGCTGATGAAATGCTTCCATATCGGCAGGAAAACAGTTCAAATGCAGAAGGTCTTGGGTGAATCACAAGAGATTTTCATATTTGAATTGGGCTGTAGTATCAATACGCTCACATATAAATGACAGCAATATGGGAATGAAGGCCACACACAAGCACAAGAAAACTCCAGCTAGATTTTATTTGTGGTTCCTCTTGCATTGGACCACCTGCCTAATGTTGAGCAGGTCCCTCATGTTGCTGAAACAGCTCTGACTGTGGTGCACTGTGTTCTGACCCCTTTCTATCAGAGCAGCATTAACATTCTGTACAACAGGAGCACACCACACTCCCCACATCCATCAGTGAACCCATCCATGATTCTGAGGCAAGTTCACCAATTCTTCATGCCTCACTTTGACCTGGAACACTCCATGGGACCTGCTGTTCTGGAGATGTTCCAGCATCACAATAAAACCCCAGATCCTGTTTCCATCAACTTGTTGAACTGATTGTTTAATTGCGGCCTAATATAGCCCACGATTGGACAGGAGCCACTGTAATGAGATCAGTAATTTAATTTCACTTGTGCCTGATTGGTGTATGTGTGTATATACATCCATTATGAATTTTAACAGATTAAAAACTCAGTTAAAATAAACATACAGAGTACCTCTCCAATATTCTTATTATTTATGTAAAATCAAAACTTGCAACACAAATGAATCATTTCAATAAAACCTTTGGCATTCTGCAACAGACCAAGTTCACATTTGCAAACATAAGCAACTGATTGGCAGCAAGGAAGTGAAGCTCAGACGTTAAATAAAACCAATAAGTGAATGTGAATACATGAATCTACTCCCTCGCTTTCTCTAAAGTGTCAAAGTTGGGCACTTAAAGTCAGGCTGCAAACTACTGGAAACATGTTACAGGATTCCCAGCAAGGCACTATGACCTCTCTGAATAAAACACACTAAACCGAGGTCCAAATAACAGAAATGATGCAACCGTCGGGTGGGTGGGGGTTTGGGTGAGTCCTTGTTGCTCGTTTACAAATGTGAAGTCAGTACATTACACGTGTCATGTTTAAGTTCAGATATTCATTAAGACTTCAGTGGGTCAAGCAATACAGTGGAGAACAAGCAATATAATCAGAACGGTGATCAGGTTAAGCTGAAAAAAGCTCCAACGTTGCCCTATTAAAATCACTGGCTGTGTCAGCAAAAATCTGCAAAACCCACAATGTTAGACCATTTCTAAAACCGAACATACTGTAATATCTCTTCATTTGTTTCCAAAATAATTTACAATCCATTAAATATATATTTATATAGAGCTATATTTATACAGATAAGAGCATCGATCAAACACAGACGGACGCACGAATACGCATATACAGATCAAACAGTGGAGAAATCTCAGCGGAAACATGGCTAAAGCCGTAACCGAAATGGCCTAAATACACACTCGCTCACAAATGGCAAAGAAACGTGCTGTTCTGTTTTTGAATCACGGCAGAAATAACATCCCTCCCCCACTGAGTGATTTCTAAAAAAACTTAAGATCTTTGCAAAGAGAAATGCTAATATTTAGCTACCGGCAGGGTCACGTTTGCGGATCTTGCACGGAAACGAGCCACTGAAGGCTGATGGGCCTGAGTGTGTGTATTTACAGAGTGAGGGGCGTCTCAAGGGTGGAGTTACAGCTCCTCAGCCATCTGCAGCAGCGAGTTAATGGCAGCGTCCTTGTTGCCTTGCTGGGCCTCCAGCACTGTGCGGATCACTTCCTGATCCAGATTGGGGAACATGTCGTGAAGGGCCTTCAAGTCCTCCTCGCTGCAGGGGGCGCTACGAGGGGCAGCAGCAGGCACTGCTGGCATCCCCATTGGCACCACGCCCTGATTATACACACCGGGGACACCTGAAAGGGCAAGATAGTAAGAGCCTTTCACTTTAAAGCGTATGTAGGTGTTCAGGAACCTTAAACAGACTCACTCGTGGGGTTTCTGACACTGTACGATTTTGAATATGAACAAAAGTATGTTAGCATAGCTAACAGTAGCAGCAGCAATATTAACCCAACAATTTTTTATCTATTTTTGTAAAGAGTCCATTGCTCATTATCCCTTGTTGACTACACACCAATCACCCATAACATTAGGACCACCGGCGTAATATTTAGCAGGTTCCCCTCATGAACAGAAATAGCATTAGGACCACCAGCGTAATATTTAGCAGGTTCCCCTCATGAACAGAACCTGCGTAATACTGAGTAGGTCAACAAGATACTATAGCTCAGTGGTTCTTAACCTTGTTGTAGGTACCGAACCCCACCAGTTTCATATGCGCATTCACCGAACCCCTCTTTAGTGAAACAAAATTGGACTTTTTTCCAAATTCAAGACGTTTTTTACTGGTGCACAAAATGAGCCGTGCATGAATATCACCTTGTTCAAAGAACAAAACCAACACAATTCTGTCGGTGTGAGACTAGAGTTGTAAATCCTGCAGATAGGAGCTCACTCCCATCACGTTCTGTGATACATGTGAATCCATGTTGTACATATTCGTCCGATCACCTTCTTCTTTTGCCCGACATTATTGATTAAAATATTAACAAAAAAATCACACAAAGTACTACCACGACAGTCACACGTTGACTACTGAGAGCGCTAAATTCCCCGCAGCACCTGATTGGCCAAACAGTGTAGCACAATCATCTGCAGCCAGTAATGGCCAAGCCATTTACACAATAATTCGGGAGTGTCCGAACCTCTGTGGCGGAGGCTCTGCCGAACCCCTGAGACCGACTCACCGAACCCCTAGGGTTCGATCGAACCCAGGTTAAGAACCACTGCTATAGCTTCTGGGTAAATTTCAAGATTTTTGAAGTTAAGAGACGAACAGTGTAGAATATTGCTACACAAACTAGTAAAGTTAACTAGCAAGCAATAATGCTTTGAAGTCAAAAGGTTTATGCAACTATTGTCTTGTCTTTTTAAAAATAATCCTTTGTTTTAAGCCACTGCCACTCTTCCTGCATAGCAAAATTTAACAATCTCGAAACCCCATTCCTCCACGTCTCTCTCACCACCTGTATCAACACCCCTTTTTCCATTGATCCCACCCCCTCCTCTGACACAATCTCATTGCTATGTTGTTGTCTTTTTTTTGAAATGGCGGATGGCCAACAGCTGGGGAGTGACCAGGTAAAACCCCTTGGAAGAGCAGAATTAGTGAAATAGTTCTTGGCAACACTCCCATCCCTCACTAATTACTAGCAAGTATGAGGACTATGACCTGTGGACAGTTTCTGAATAGTGTCGGCAGACTGAAAAGCACTAAAGTGATAAAATAATGAGCATACACACCTGCAATGGGCACATATCCAACCCCTTGCTGATATACAGTAGGCATGAGAACCACCGGCTGTGATGCCATCATCATCCCTGCTGGCATAGACTTCAAAAGAGAAAAAAAGATATTCAGAGCACATTCAATATTAATCATACTGAACAAAATGCAACAATACAAGCTGCTTAACTGACCACTGCCCGATTCAGAGCAGTTAAAGCTCAGACTCACAGCGAAAGACATGACGAGATTAATCATGCCCTCTTTGTCGTCACCCTGTCTGCCGCTCAGGCTGAACCACTCGTCCACCACAGTGCCCTCCCTCAAGCTTTCAGGAACGGTCACGTGTGTCCACGCTATGCGGTCGTCCATGGAAAAAGCCCTCTAAAGATCAACACAAGACAAACTACTTAACTTTGTAATGATCCTGTCTCTTCGTTTTGTGGTAAAAAGACATTAGAGAAGACAGTCGATGTCTCGTAGGTTGATTTTCCAACAACACACACAAAAAGTACCAATTAAAAGAACATAGGAAATGGATATGCATAGTTAAAAAGATTAAAAAGCCACACTTCTGACCTCATCAAAAATCTCTAGGTAGAAGGAGTCCACTCCCGGTGGGACAGTACACTGGATAACTTTGTTCCAGCGAGGATTTTTCGCTCCATTGTGAGCAGTGGGGGTTTCATACACAGCATAACCGAGGCGAATCCTACAGTAAGGGTCCATGCGCGTCATTCCGTAATTCTTAGCGAGCTTCGCCTGTAAGACATGAGGAAAGAACAAATATATATTATTATATATATATATGTGTATATACAGTGGGGCATAAACGTATTTGGCAGCCACTGATTCTGCAAATTGTCCCACTTAAAAAGCTCTTCTATCCTCCACTCGTTACCTGTATTAATGGCACCTGTTTGAACCTGTCCAAACCTTCAAACAGTCAGACTCCAACCTCCACCATGGCCAAGACCAGAGAGCTCTCTCATTTTTTAAAGTGGGACAAATTGCAAAATCAGTGGCTGCAAAATACTTTTTTTCCCCCACTTTATATAAAAACATACAAGTACATAAAAATAAACAATAAAGATATGTTCTTGCAAATAATATTTACATATCTACATAATCTGTGCAGGGGCTGAATGTTTTTGGGCAAAATGTCGATTAGCATTTTCTAAACATTATTTTAATTGAAACTTAGTTGTGCTTATGTTATATAAAAATACAAGGCCTTTTCCCCAAAAAAGTTATTTTCTTCAGATACATACATAATTGAATACACACACACACACACACACACACACACACACACACACACACACACACACACACACACACACACACACACACAATTTAGGTAGCTTTCAGGAGATTCAAGGACAAGCTTACAAATAAGTACAAAATGTCAAATCCACAAAATGTGCCAAATCATAGTTCCACAGTATATAATAATAAACACTACATGCAAAATCATAAAAGTGCAAAAACCATATTTGAGTGCAGTCTTGGAACAAAATCAAGGAGACAAATTTATGACCCTTTACGACAGTGGGAAGTGAATGAATTGGGGCAATTTCCAGAGACAAAGGGCAGCATGACTAAAGGATCTAAACCCTATATATTGAATATAATGGAGAAGAGCGATCTGAGAGTTCAGGAAGTGTATAGATGTGTATGAGGTCAGAAAGCTACAGTATTTAAAAGTGAGTCAGTGAAGTTTGAAAAGGATCAGGGTCATGTGTTCGATAGAGATTGTTCTGGTAATACCAACTCCTCTGTCTTCTCTTCTTTTCACCTTCGCTGATCAGTATAGAGTTACTTTTCAATCATCACTGATATCCAATTATAGTGTCCTATTGCTCCGGCCAAACACTGTAGGTAGAAGCGGGACCTCCATGTCAACTTGGACAATATATTTATAACATGCAATCCAAAGTTCACCCTTCTGAACATAGTTTAATGTGTTTTATGGTTTATAAAGTAAACATGTCTTGCAGTCAGAAAAAAACACAACTATTTCTATATCAGACCAGAAATATGCTGAAGTCCTTCTTACATTAGACGTAACACGGTGCTATAGCACCAGAGGAATCTTTTCATAGTTCTAATAACTGTTGGAGGAAGTTTCCCTCTTTCTTTTTGTGTTTGCACCACATGAACTGATTATAGTTCTTAGAACCCAGTTTTGAGGAACCATGAGTGCCATACATCTATTGTGATTGGTCCAGACGAAAGTGTGTGTGTGTACTGGGGAAAAGTAAAAATGTTCACCTTTAACATTTACAGTATTTTGGAGACTCTACAATACGTTACTTTTTGGTTTTATACACGTTTTAAACACCTGAGCTGTTCATTATTTACTGTTCAGTGACTGAACTGTTCAGGTTATGTCTTGTTTATAAACCACTTTGTTGCTATTCTCGTTCATTAATGTTATGTATGCATAAATAAATAACGTGTGAATGTGAACAGCATAATTGTAACACAGTGCAGCAACATAAAAGACGAAGACGCTCAGTAACTTAATAAATAAATAATCTTATACCATCATACACTGATCAGCCAGAACATTTTGACCAGCTGTTTAATAGTGACCACCATTCTACCAAAGCAGCATTAACATTTTCTCAACTTCAAGAACTGACTGTTCACTTAATGTCAAATAACACCCCACACACACAGATGCCTTTCTAATGAAATAACTACACAGTGAAAGTTACTGATTTCACTAGGTCTTAATGTTATGGCTCATGGGTTTATATTTGGAAAAAATCAAACTGAACTATTGTGCCGGTCTAGCCCGGAAATCACTTGATTCAACGACAACAAGTGTTTTTTTTTTTTAAAGACATCTTTCAATAATGGGGAAAACCCTGCAACTGTATGTAGAAGCACCTGAACCACAGTGATGCTGAGCCTGCCCACTGTTCCCATGGAGCCGCCGTACTGGAGCTGCTGGGCAGCCTGAGCATCCATCTGCACTTGCTGCTGCTGTTGGGTGGGAGTAATCCTCAGAAAGTCCTGGGGCAGCTCCCCGATGTACACCTGAGCAAAAAAACAGAGAGAACATACAGTCAAATATAAACTTCCTCTTTAATGTCCCATTTATTGTTGCTGTCCATGTTATAATGGTGCAAAATACGGAAATTCTCATTTAGATTATTATTTAGATTACACACGCGTTCTGGTAAGGGAGCTCATATTACTCTTATGTCATCTTCATTACACTGGCTCCCTGTGGATTTTAAGATTGTGTTAAATTCTCATACATACAGAGCATTAATGGTCAGGCTCCTAGTGAATCTGCTTCTCAAACATACAGGACCTCGTAATCTTAGACTCAAAATGAGTTCGCCGTTTCCTGTACAAAGTTAAAGAATGAGAGGGATGCAGCCTTTTGGTCTGTGGTTCCAAGGCTTTGGAATAATTACAATTTAAACTCCATTAAAGTATATCAACACTTTTTGTTTAGTGAGGCTTTCATTTTATTATCCCTTATAGTCCCACAAGTAGGACATTTATTCTTTAAATTTATTGCTTAAGGTTACCTCAGTGGTGCCCGGGCTGGGACTGCAACCTTCTGATCCCAGGGGCAATGTCCTAACCTCTAGGCCGCCACTGCCCCAGTACTTATATTTTATTTGATAAGTTTTACTGTACTTTTTTATGGTATTTTACAGTGTATTGTCTGTGAAAAGTACTTTATAAAAAACCCTTACCTACTAAATCAAAACCCTGACAAATAAACCCCCAGCCAACACTTGTCCTATGGAGAGAAACTAACTGATGATGGACTGACTGTACTGACGGTAAACTGAAAACATTACACAAGTGAGAGCTAGGAAAGGTAAGGAGACTGGCCAGGTCCGGACACAGTACTATGCAAGAGTCAGAGATAATCTGCCTACTCTGTAATTTTCTGTTAAAATTTTCTGCATTTTTCCCAGGCTGAATGTAATTTAATTTAAAAATAAATGAAATGAAAGGGTGGGCAAACTGTTTTAAAACATAAACAGATTAAAACTCAAATTTAAACAAATGCCTTATTGTTTTATACATAAATACCTGATTTCTTTCCTTACAGTAAATGCATTTTTCCATCTGGTTAACATTTACGGCTCTGTTGCGGTGTTGCACATCTGACCTGTGGCTCTATTCACCACTGCTGGCACTGTTCTGTATCTGCCCCTTTATTACTATACTATTGTATTGTTAAATGTTTTATTTATTTCACTGGTAGTAACAAGTATGAAATACGCAAACTTGTGCTACAGCACATAATCTGTTGCAGTGTGACCCTTCGTGAAACGTTTAGTGATGTTTAAAAAGAAAAATACTGAACAAAACCGTCCAGATATAAAACATAGAAGAAATATCCTTGTAGCAGAGAACAGCAGCACTTTATAACTTTACTAACGCTGCTTCAAATATCATTTAATATCAGCATTTATTCTTGGAATATACTGGGATAGTGAATTTGACCTTCAATATCCAGGTTTCCTAAAGGCTCTCCTGACTATTCCAAGGTACTGTTTGTCATATCTCTGAGAAAACAATCACATCACCTGAAAAATAGTGAGTAGGTCCCTCATGCTGCTGAAACAGCTCTGACTGTGGTGCACTGTGTTCTGACTCCTTTCTATCAGAGCAGCATTAACATTCTGTACAACAGGAGCTTCTCTTTGAGATCAGACCACTTTCCCCACATCCATCAGTGAGTCTTTCTTCCTTGGATCACTTTTCTTAGGTACTTATTGCAGATCAGGAACACTCCACAAGACCCGCTGTTCTGGAAATGCTCTAGTCATCACAAGACGACCCTCAGTTCCTTACAATCCTGCTTCCAGCACATTAACTACAAGAATTGACTGTTCCAATATATCCCACCCCACAAACAATTGCACTGAACGTGTTAAACGTCATGTGAAGAAAAGGAGGATGTAAAACCAGAACTTCGCCTCTGACCAGACAGACGCAACAGGGCGGAGATCAGTTCTCCATCCATTAACACCGGATTCAGTTTGTTGTTTTACGGATTTCTTGCGAACCAAAGGCCCTCATCTCAATTCGCACGACAGCTTAGTGAAGCTTCTCCTACAAAACTCCGTGGTGGAGTAGTGGACAGATTAGTCAGCTGGCAGAACACGCAGCCAGCGAAACAACTTCGGATTAACGACATTCTGAATGAACTCGAGGTGTGATTTATTCACATTCAGTGCAAACATTTTGGTGATAAAATGAGACTGAATGACAATCCCACATCCAGCACTTCTGCGGTTTGGTCGGTTAGCTGAGCTAAGCTAACTATAACTTCGACAGCCCCCATCCGTGTTTACTCTTTTCCTGTCGGTACAGCGGCTCACAAACCTCTCACACGCATGTACACACCTGTCCCCGCTGAGTGCTAATAGTCGTGGCCATGTTTTCCTTCAGTCCAGAGAAGGTTCTGGTCCAAAGTAAGTGCTGCGATTTAGGTAAACAGTCGAGATCTTCTTCTACGCTTAACTCGCGGGTTGGAATCGTCTACTGTCTCTTTACTGCTCTCTACTGCCCCCTACTGTCTCTTCACTGCCACATACTGCATACTGTCTCTTCACTGCCCCTACTGTCTCTTCACTGCCCCCTACTGTCTCTTCACTGCTACTGTGATTTGTAATTGAACTATTATGTGTAGCATGCTGTGAAAACTTCCAAATATAAACATTTATTTTTTAGTAGACCTTACTATTGACATTTTTATGAACATTTCTCTTACTAGCCTTCACAGACCCTTACTCTTTCCTACCACCTCATTACCCCCTTGCTGTTTCCCAGTCCTCCTTCCTACCTTCTGCTACTAACTTCTACCTTTCACTATTGTCTACTGCCCACTAGTGCCTTCTACTATCTTTTATTGTCCTCTACGACTTTTGCTATCTTTTATTTTCTTCAACTGCTTTTTCTATCTTCTACTGCCCTCTACTGTTTTTTTTTTGCCCTCTACAGCCTTTTACTATTAATTGCCAGTCACTGCCCCAGCTTTGTTTTACTATCTTCTACGGCCCATTACTGCGTTTTGCTATTTTCTGCTGCCTTATATGGTTGCCATAATAATGACCTCATTATAATTATGAACATATATGTCATAAATCTGATTACTATCTCATAATAATGACTTAATATATCTTAACAATGACTTAATATATTATAATAATGACTTAAAATATCATAGTAATAGCGTAATTACTTATGTCGCATAATAATAATAAAAAAAGAAAATGTAATATAAATGTTAATATAAATTAGGAATGTTATTATAATGTTATTATATTATGTTCATTGGCTGCATGCTGTGGCTTCATTTAATACTGTCTAACATTATTTTGTTGGATTTTTCCCCTGACTGTAGTCCATCATACGTTGCCAGAGCTCAGGCTTCGGCTGCTTAATGTGAGCTTGGCTTGGACGTGATGTCTTAGCTCTAAACTAGACGTGTAAACTGTTCTAAACTCAGCCTGATAGTAACTTCACAGTGAAGGTGAAGAGATTCCGTGCACAGTCATGTCTCAACATTAACAGGGATGAGTTACAGGGACAAACAGAACGTGTTAATGTTGCTATTTATTAATTGTTCTAAAAAGTGAGATTGAGTTAACCCATTATTATCTCGTTAACTTTGAGAGCCCTGCACAATAATGACTTAATTTATTTAAATAATGATGCACTACTTTCTAAAAATAATTTACTATTTCATAAATGACTTACATCATCAAAATAATTGCTTACAACTTTAGAATTCTGATTTACTGTCTAATAAAAATGACTTAATATCTCATAATGACTCTGAGATCTCATAATACTGACATACTATCCAATAATGAGTTATTATCTCATAATGACTTATTATCTCACAATGACTCTGAGATCTCATAAT
Organism: Lepidarchus adonis; assembly: GCA_037576955.1. Taxonomy (NCBI): domain Eukaryota; kingdom Metazoa; phylum Chordata; class Actinopteri; order Characiformes; family Lepidarchidae; genus Lepidarchus; species Lepidarchus adonis. Next base: position 12,738 of record JBBIGC010176651.1, read on the forward strand.
ACTGACATACTATCCAATAATAATGAGTAATTATCTCATAATGACTTATTATCACACAATGACTCTGAGATCTCATAATACTGACATACTATCCAATAATAATGAGTAATTATCTCATAATGACTTATTAT
>JBBIGC010176684.1:0-15001 GCA_037576955.1 Lepidarchus adonis
ATCTATCTGTCTGTCTGTCTGTCTGTCTGTCTGTCTGTCTGTCTGTCTGTCTGTCTGTCTGTCTGTCTGTCTGTCTAGCTACTCACTGGCCACTATATTAGGTATACCTGTTGTTTGTTAGCACAAATTGCTAATCAGCAAATCACCTCAGCAGTTCAATGCATTTAACCATCTAGAACTAGTGATGACAAGTTGCTAAAATTTAAATTCAATTAGAATTGGGAAGAAAGGGAATATAAGTGACTTTGAACATGGCATTGTTGTTGGTGCCAGAACGGGCTGGACTAAGTATTTCAGAAACTGTTGATCTACTGGGATTTTATTGCACAACCATCTCTAGGGTTTACAGAGTGTTCCCAGAAAAAGTTAATATATCCAGCGAGTGGTAGTTGTGTGGATGAAAAGGCCTTGTTGATGTCAGAGGTCAGTGAAGAATGAGCAGAGTGGTTTAAGACGATAGAAAAGCAAAGGTAGCTAAAAGGTATGCAGAATACCATCTCTGAACACAACACATTAAACCTTGAAGAAGATGGGCTACAGCAACAGCAGACCACACAGAGGGTCAGCTAAGAACTGAGGCTAAAATGAGGCTAAAAATTTGTACAGACTCACCAAAATTGGTCTGGAAAAGTATGGAAAAACGAACACCTGAAGAGTCTCAATTTCAGCTGCTACATTCAGATGCTAAGGCCAGAGTTGGTAAAATTATAGATCCATTCTGCCGTGTGTCAATAGTTCAGGCTTGTGGGGATGGTGTAACAGTGTGGAGGACATTTTTTGTCACACTCTTGACACCTTTAAATGCCAGAGCCTATCATGTCAATATGGTGGTCCAACCTGGTGCTAGCAAGGTGTACACTATAATGTATCTCCATTCTATAAGCTACAGAAAATGTTTATTTTAAGCTCCAAGCATCGTCTCATATATCCAATATGAACGAGTGTCCAACATCAGCAATTGGTCGCAATTGACATTTACTGGTCAGAATTTTAGCATTTCAGAGTTGCTAATATTATACTGAAGAATTTACATATAGACAGATGATTGACATTGTTGTGTGATGGAGCAGTGCAGAGCCAGCATTAAGGAAAGAGTTTTTGTCTTCTTATCGCCAGAATATGACAACCAGATTGTGAGGTTATACTTAGCAAAGCTAATCATATGCTGCATTTAGACGAGATCAACTCTATAACCGCAGAGAGTCTTGTGCATCGACTACCATGACGACTAGGTTAACTGCTAACCAACACTAGTTCCAGCAACTTGTTTGTTTTTGGTTTCCCGTGGTGTGTTGTGGGAGAAGCAATGCATTATGAACTGTGTAGTGTCTGGGGTGGAGAACGGGTGGGTAGTGCAGTAAACGGATTGAAAGAGCGTTGTCACCTATGAGTTCTGCCTGCCTGTCCCTCATCATGGCCCACCATTTTTCCATCACAGAAGCTTCCAGCCATGCATCTTGGTCTGGTTTGGCCACCACTGACCATCTCCACATGATCGTCTGCTATCTACACCTCTAGCCATGGAACTCATGAACAATTATAACCACTCATCTTTTGACTTGTTCACTAACTATTATCCTGTGTCGACCAGAGGAGGATGGGTTCCCCAACTGAGCTTTGGTTCCTCCCAAGGTTGCTTCCTCAGTTCAGGGAGTTTTTTCTTGCCTCCGTCACCTTGGCTCATTAGAGGGTCAGACCCGGACCTTAAAACTGCTTTGTGACAACATCTGTTTTAAAAACCGTTATACAAATAAAACTGAATTGAATTGAATTGAAATAAAAAATAAAGTAATGGGTCCCAAAACTGAAAGCTGCCTCTGAGTGAGTCTCTGCGTTGGATGTTTCAGAAATGTTCGCATTCGATGTTAGAGAGTTACTCTGACTGTCCCTGCCACTCAGGCACTCTGCCGAGATAGCTTTAACTCTTCTGGGAAAGATTTCCACAAGGTCTAGGTGTGTGTTTATGGCCATTTTTGGCCATTCTTCCAGAAACACATTTGTGAGGTCAGACACTGATGTAGGAAGAGAAGGTCTTTCTCTTAATCTCTAATTCATCCCAAAGGTGTTTTATTGGGTTGAAGAATTGACTGAGCTCCTGAGAGCAACCCATTCTTTCACAAATGTTTGTAGAAGCAGTCTGCATGCCTAGATGTCTGAAGTTATACATGGCCACGGAAGTGACTGGAACACCTGAATTTAATTTAAATTTGATGGGTGAGTGAATTTTGTCTGTCATTACTTTAAAGATATTACTAAAAGAGCTGCAAAATGTTATACAGTTTGCCTGGATCAGTGATGCAATCTAAGTACCTAAGACAGGAAACAGTACACCTGGAGGGGGCGGAGACAATGGGATCTGACCAAATAATTAATGGCAGGGCTAAAGAAAGGCTAGGAGGAAAACGAACAAAACCACGCTGCAAAGGAAAATGAGGACCAGGCAAGGGCAGAGCAGTTTACACTCAAAGTTTAGCCAGTATTAGCCTGGACCTCACATTGGAATCACATTAATGTTAAGTCAATGAAGAACTTCGACTATTACAGCTGAAACAAAGTTCCAGAAACGTCATTAGATCAGAAATGATAAACATATGGCTTACCTGGCATGCAGCGCAGTGTTCTGTAATGCTGCTCCTGGTGACCCCATAGCGCTGTAGAGTTTAAAGTATTCTAAGTCCAATAAACGTGATCAAACGCATCAACTGACGACCAAGCCCATAGCTGGATCAGGCTCGTCTGAGAGGAGAACACTTTAAACTCTACAGTGCCCGTAAAGTCAGCAAAAGTGACATTACATTACACTGCTCTGCGTTCCTATAAACCATGCAGAAATGGAGAAAATGTGTTGAAAGATCTAAGGAAGTGTCTGGAAATCAGTGACACACGAGTATTTTAACAAAGGAAAAAAACTACAAAGTGCTCAGTGTGACTACCTAGCTATGCTGGCTGCCAACTCGAACTTCAAAAATGAATGACAAGCAACCTCCACATTCTTATTCTGAATAGGGCAGTGTGCTGCTCTAAAACAACAAGCCTGCTGCGTTTGTGCTCAGGGTGAATGGACAATGGGCCAAAGGTAATATGTATTTCTTTTTAGTATTATTTTCAAACTTAAGCATTCAGCATTAGGTGAATTTTTCATTGTGACAACCGAGATTATTGCCTGCAATGAGTTTTTGTCCCTTTCTATATTGCCTCAACCAAATTGACTTTTCCTGTTGGAAATGTGGACTCTCAAGGGCACATGGTTTCATTAATATGATTATTACCACCCCTATCGTTATCTTCAGGAAATTAAAACTGTATAACTAATTTGCAGACACAAAAGTAATGTACAGTCCAGCAAGATATCACTGTCGTCAAGTGCTGTCGCAGGCGAGTCCTAATGTTCACATTTGGTAGAGAAGATAGAAATCCTCTACATCTAGCAAGGCTTTTGTGGCAAGGTGCATGCTGAGATCTGATGGTCCAGTCCCTCCCCTTGAAGTTTCCTAGGAGCAATCTCATGACGAGGGGTTGCTTGTACTGCAGCGAATGCCCTGTAGCGGAACCTCAGCCCAGATTCCTGGTCATTTGCATACAGGCTGCTTTACTCTTAGTGTGAGCGGGATGGCCTTGTAAAGATCAACTCACCAATTACATGTAGACATACAAGTTTTAATAATGGCTGTCCTCAACAATGCAGGCCTTCCACCCAGCTGGTACAGCCCTTTAGTTTCACTGTGCCCTTTATGTAGCGCTATTGACAATGTGTAGCTCATCATTTAGCTTAAATTAGAACTACTATTAACAGTAGCAGTAACTTTAAAGGTCACACGCTTCCAGCAGAAGAAATCTCAGGAGAATCATCAAAGCAAAGTTTTCCACAAAGTCAAAGGATACTCATGTAAAGTGTATATATTTCAGTGAATTGAAAAGCTAAAAGGTAATCTGCTTCAGAATGTATTAGAGGGAAGGTCACAGGTGTTAGATAAAGTGTGCAGTTTCAGCTATGACCATCAACTAAATATGACATTGTTATAGGCTCATTACAGCAAGTATGGCTCTGTAATCCTTCGAGAAAAAGCTAAGGCGCTGTTACACAGGCATTATGTTGTTCTCCTCCATGCAAATGCTAGGTAATGTGTCTTTGTGTGGGTGAGTTTTAAATCCCAGATTAGAAACATATCTGTTTTATTACATCCCACATCTTATTTCTAGAGCAATTTCATTGTGTGCACTTCCTCCTTTTGAATGTTTTATGAGCTCTATATAATGGTCATTAACATCCTAGTTTTAAGAAGCACTTTCTTAAACAAATTTGTATTTTCCCTTTTTATTTCTCAAGTAAATCTCTGCACGACAGTATCACCTCCTCCAGTTCTCCATTTATAGAAACTACAGGCCATGAAAAGAGCCCTTGGAGAACAAAATTGTACATCTACCAGGATATGTGTGAGAGTGTAATTGACTAAATCCTTTCCTTTGCATAAGTGGATGGCACAACCTTTTTACGACATAGGCAACCTTGACCTCGTCCTCACCTAAAAAAGAAAGAATTATCCATTTACAGTGTCCGTAGAATTTTTTAGTTTAATCTGACATTGGAATCTAAATGTTTGTGGTTATCTGCTGGAAGTATTTGGTGTTTTCATACATAATTGAGTATAATTTTTTGAGTATGCCATGCTGATTGTAGACCCACTGGTTACGTCTAATATAAGTAACAAGGCATTTTTAATTACAACTTAAAACACACTTAAATTCTATTATTCCAAAGGGGTTGGGGGATTTTATTCAACATATTATGTAAATGTCTGCTGATTACATAGAAATGTCATTTAATAGAAATGAATACACCAATTAATATGAATATGCATGAATAGCCTGTTAAGATAATAAAATAAAATAAAATAAATAAAAATGAGTTTATCATTTTAGTTTTTTAAAACTCTTTTACCTATGTTTTTAGAACTTAGTTATAAAACATAAACATACATTACTCCTGAAATTCTACAAGCACAAGCCTTATGGAACCTGTTTCTCCGAGTAATCCAAGTAAAAAAAATAATTATTGTCACCTCTGCTATATACAGTACAGTATACAGAGAGATGAGACGAAGAGGCTCCAGTTACAACAGTACAAGAAACAAATAAGACACAAAGTAGGAATATATAAATAAATAAGTGGAAAAAAGAAAAAAAATCTTTATAATGACACTTTTTTTATAAAGACACTTTGCACATATAAGATTCACATGCTACAGTATGATATCATTTTTATTATCATTATGTAAACTTCTGATTTCAACTATATTGTGGATTCTATATAATCATGAAGTGATTAACAGTAAATGCAGTAAATTACCCACTGCATATGTATATAATATGCATATGCATATTATATACATACATACACTGTATATAAAGTTAAACCTTTTCTTTGGCATTTTTATTGTTGGTAGATCATTTTGACTTGGTCATTTTAGAAAAAAGTGTGTGGGCACCCCTGAGCTAAATATTACATGGTGCCTAACTGGTCAACTGGTTTTTATTTCGGGTTTACCCTTAGAACATATACATAACATTAAAGAAAACAAGTCATAAGGTATGATACTTAAAATGAACTGACCTAGAATGTAAGGCTTAGAAACAGAGCACAAGGCTCCACTGTTTACGCCGTTTGAAGTTTTTTAATGCCTGAGCCGAACAATTCATAAGGTATCAATAGAACTGCCCCATTTTCCATTCATAGCAGAGCTTGCCAACTTTGAGGGGATATTCTTAGCTGTGCTGAAAGCACAGACCAAAATAACAATGCATGGGGCACACAGCTGCGAGCTGCGCTGATTAGTCTCCTGATACCTGCCGCTGCACTTAAAAAATTTCATCCAAAAAATGATAAATAAAAAATGAAGAGCACTCTTCTGAATATCACATTCATTCAGTGAAGTCGGTAAAGCAACTGGTCTATACATTAGCTATACTGGTGGGTAGAACATTGCTTTCAAAAACCTGATTTCTGTACAACATTGGGGTCTCTGATATACCCACACCTACACCTATGACACAATATGAATCAGCTGTGATAGGAACGTGAATTAACATATTAATAATGTTTTTTTCCTTACAGATGCAACTCCCCAATATACATGGACTTTGTCTGGCATGTCATTTGAAGCTGGTTACTTGGGGGAAAAAATGTAAATTCTGCTGGACTAAGTATTGAAGGAATAACATCATTTTGACTGTTACCTCCCTTGAATGATTACAGGTAGATAAGATTGTGTTGCACTTCTGGATTATGGTAATTCGTGTGCTGAGGCTTGAGTGTGATATGCCATGAGTGACACATGGCAAAATTTCTGGTTCAAATCCTTAAAACAAGGCATAAACACATCTCTGCAGTTCATGCATACTTATGAGCCAAATTTGCCCCTTGCTGCTATCACACATAATACTTCTTATAGTGGCTCTTAGTGCTCAAATTTACAGCTTTGAATAATTATCAGGATTACTCAGCCTCAGCGGGATGATGTGTCATTTATTACAAAGCCTGAACAAATCACATGTGCCACTCACCTAAAGAGACAATTCCCTCAAAATGTTAACATAGTTATTAATGACCAAACACCAGGAGGGATCAATTAACTTTAAGTGCAAGGGGTCCTGCTAACTGGTTCCCACTGGTTTTCACTCATGGTCTGCAACATCTGCATGTGTAAGTGATTATATATATTTTTTAACAAACCATAGATTTCATTACATTATGAATTCTCACCAAGTTCATATGACTGTCTTGTCATTTGAAGAGCTCTGCTGGATTTGACCTCTACCCTCTGATATCTGACCATCTGTTTCTACAAATGTTAAGAGGGGTTCATTATCAGTTATACTGGTGATCACATAATTTGCAGATTATTTTTTACAATTAATTAAGTAATTGTTTTGGTTTAACACTTTAGACTTTGATAGTCTTGGTACTTTAGTCAGCTCCTGCATTGGCATTGGTGCCCCCACAGCGAGTGGCAGCCTGTTACGGCAGCTCCGCTCATTACAAGCTTTTTTCTTGTGAAATTTCCCACTTGTAAAGGATTATCTTATCTTATCTTTACTTTTCAGAGGCTCCTGTTAAATCAAAACATTCAACTATAATATCAAGAATGACAATAAAAAGTTGATTTACTTTTAGAAATGATAACACAGACCTAGAAGCCAAAAAATGAAGGGTACTGTAAAAGGCATTGTAATGGTTGGAAATACGTAACAAAAACATGGATTTCTGACAACAAAGAGCAAACTGAGAAATAATTTTCTAAAACAATAACCATGTCAAATGCATATCACTAAAACCAAGTGGCCAAGTGGTAGCTCAGCTTTTAAGTTGCATGGCATCACGTGTGTGGGCTGGTGGGTGTGTGCCAGCACCTGAGGTGTGGGTTCTAAACATTCCACATTTAACCCAAGCATTTTCAGACACCTGCAATTCTGGGAGCCTGCTGATTTGTTAATGAGAGTAAGATACTTTAAGAGATAACCAGTGTTAATGTGGCTGGTGTATCACAGCTGATATCCAAGCAGAGCAGACCAAGGATCGATTCCCATTACACAATACATGTGTGTTTGGGCATGATTTCTGACCTGACATTCACTTATATCTGCAGTATGATTAAAGTATAATTTGCTTTAGATAACACTGACTACAAAATATATAATGTTTCTACAAAAAGAAGAAACCAAATACAAATTTATTATTCTGCTGAAATTTTGGAAGTAGTTTTTAAAGCAGAAAGCTGATTGTATTTTTCACTCACTTGTTTAGTCAGCATAGAAGCTGGAAAGCAAAAAATGGTAACAGGTTAGGTAACCAATTCAGCCATATCATAAAGACTATGATTCATATAGGCAATCTAACAAGAACATGTCTATAGTAAACCAACGAAAACCTCAATGACAACACAAAGTGTTTTTTAAATGAACTTACTTACTTTGCTTCTGTTTATCTGACACTTAACTCCAGTGAAAAATGTCCATCAGTAAGAAATAATAATTTTTTTAATAAAATCATGTGTGTCAATTATTGGCACCCCTGACAATTTCTATAAAATAAATGTAACTGAAGCATTTTTGTAATTTCTAGTTTAGTATTTAAAGTTGGAACATTTAATTTAGCAATTTAATTAGTCATTAATGACTTCCTGTTTCCCTGGGGTCATATTGCTCAGCCACTCTTCATCATGAGAAAGACAAAAGAACTAAGGCAGATGTGTGTCAACATAGCTGCTCACCTAAACCTGCCTTTATCCAAGTTTAAAACAAATAAAACAGTGCCAACTAGCTTGGGCAAAGACCACCACATATAGGGAGGAGGGTGGTCAGAGCAGAAAAAAGATTCTCCAAAGCTCACTGTTAGAGAACTGCACCAAAGAGTGGTATCTTGGGGTAACAAAGACTCCATGACAACCATAAGATGCTATCTCCATGCCAAGAAACTGTTTGGGAGACATGCAAGGAAAAGGCCTTTTCTAATCTACTAACACAAATGAAAACATCTGGAGTTTGCTAAGCAGTGCTGGCGTAAATCCAAGAATTAATATGCAGAGTATGTAAAGTATGGTGGAGGATCTGTAATAACAGCCGTTTCTCTTCCAAAGGCCCTTGGAACCTTGACAGGGTGCATGGCATCATTCATCATCTTTGAAATGCCAGGATATTTCAAATCAAAATCTGGTGGAAACTGCCCGAAGGCTGAAGATGGGTTGCCATTGGGGGTTCCGGCAGGATAATGACATATAATAAACATATGGCAAGATCTACACAAAAAAGGCTCAGAAGACACAAAATCAAGCTCCTCCCATGGCCATGTCAGTCCCCAGACCTCAAGTTGTTTAAAAAAACCTGCGGAGTGAGCTGAATAGGAGAGTGCGTAAGAGAGGACCCAGGACTCAGATTCTCCAATCGTGTAAAAAAATATAGATAGAACATTAAGTGCTGTCTTCCTGGCAAAAGGGGACTGTACAAAATAAACAGTAGGGATGCCAATGATTGTGGCACACCTGATTGCAAGTAAAAATTTATTTTTCAAAATGGAGCTTTGGAGCTTGTTTTCCCAAATGAATGAATGTACTTCAGGTTTTTTTTTTCCATTTTATTGTATTGTGAGCCTATATTAAAAAATATTAATTAGAAGTTTAAGAACACATCTTAACCAGGGGAGCGAATAATTGTGGAGGGCACTGTAGCTCCCCCTTGTGGAAATGTTCAGACTCTTTAGCATGGCTGAAAAATGGACAAATGGCCTGCAAAAACCCTGCTTGTCATTCAAAACTTTTTGCAAACCTAAATTAATTAATATTTGTAACTGCACTGTGTCATACAAAAACATTTATAACATAACATATACCAGGCTTAAGTTTATAAAAAATAAAAACTTTACATATCTTTTTTTTCTGGTCTCATCTATGATCTGAACAGATTTTTATTTCTTTTTTTTCTTTTCTTTTTTTTTAGCTTTTTGCCTAAAGCTATTTTCTGGGCTCAAGCACATATCATGCCTGCGGCTATTCAGGTCCATTATAGGCACTCCAATTTGGCCTCAGATGATCATAGAATATAATAAACAATGTTAGTAGAAGTACTCTGTCCTCATCCTCCCCAATTAGGCCTTGTCCAAACGGGAGTCTGAATCAAGCATTTTTCTGATGTTTGTGGCATCAGGTGAACACGGACTGAATGGCCACAGTGTTTTTTGCATGTTGGAGTGAAACTGACCACATGGCCTTGGTTGGCTGTGTGTTCAGATGGCATCAAAAAACAATGCATGTTGCGTTTTCATGCCGTCAATTTCTGTCAAAATCCTGACTAGCACAAGGAAATTTCCTGTGTTGCGTTGGCATGTTGTTAATCTACCATTCTGGGGGGCTGAATAAATTCCAAGCTTCTTCACAGCTTGTTGCCCTATCAGGAGGATTTGTACATAATGATGCTGAATAGTGACATCCTTATGTGAAAAATCCTCATCGTACAGTGACATAATTTATATTTTGTGAATCCAATGAAGGATGAACCTAAAACTCCACAGGTTACAGAAATGCCCTTGACTGACTCAATACTGCCGCCCCAGGTAATAACACTACATTACAGTCTGGGCTTTAGGTTGGCGTTTAACAGAGACATACTAAAGGCAATCTGTCATTTATCCAAGCCGTGTGGAAAAGGCCTAGTTATTTATGCATGTATTGACAATATTTTTGCCTAAAACAGGTCACAATTGGGATGATGTTGGGGGGATGTTAGTAAATGTACAGTGTGTTTGGTTAAATGAGAAAAGAACCTTTCTGTTCTTAAAACCATGTCAAAACAAGCTTTGTAGAGTCAATTATATCAGGGGCTTAATTAATGATCAGCATGCTGTGTAGTATAGTGCACGGTTTTATTAAGAAAATGAGCACAGCCAACTATGATGTTTACCTTGATGCTGTGAGCATCAGTTGCTTTGGAGAGACATAAACAATGTATTATTAACTCTGCTAGGTTCCCCATGGGGCATAAACCTTAAAACACCTCCTTACATTTTATTTTATTCGTTCTCTCACTGCTCTCACTCTCATGTGTGTGAACTGATTGTTCCTGTACCTGGACAAAAGCATTAGCCAAATGCATGAATGTAAATGTAAAAAGAGGAGAAAGTGAAATACATACTGTAGGTTTAAAACAACAATTGGTAGAACATTATTATATATATTATTTCAACTCCTGAAAAGAAAGTTATTGTTTTTAAACAATTGTTGTTGATCTTTAAAACTTTGAATCATTTACATATATCTTCAGTCCTTTAGACTTCTGCCATTGTGTTTGCCATTTCTTGATATGGAAACAAGCAGAGGTAAAATGTGTATATTCCAGCCTGTGGTTAAAGGACGAAAATAAATGTAAATGTAATGTAAATGAAAATGTATAATTCATTTTATAGTAAAATACCTGACAAACCCGGACATAACTATACAGAGCTACACAGTGACTATGGAGGGCCTTTCTGTTCTACTGTGATCCATGTGTTTATTTTACCCATGCTCTCACAGCTAACAAACTACAACTCCCAGAAAGCTATTCTCTTGCCACTTTATTTGTGCCCTTATTACCCACCACATCCCACAAAAAACAACTACAAGAGAGACTTATGTCAGCTATCTATGCGTGCTACTCATTTCTGTTTAATAAATATATTTTTTGCTTACATGCTTACGGTACATGCATAAGTTCCTGACTTGAAATTTGTGTTACGCTGCGTTCGGAGGAACGGACTCCCGATGTAACTCGAGGATCCTCTGTTGGTTTGCTTATTAGGGGCTTGGACCTGGATTCTCTAAAGCTGCTTTGTCACAATGTCAGTTGTAAAGAGCGCTTTAGAAAATAAATTTGCCTAACTTGAAGTACTGAATACTATATTTCTGTATGCCAAGTATTTATAACCAAACACAAAAAAATCACAAAGATGCCATCATCCAGTGCTCCTTAATGGAACACTGTTGGGTGTATGTGACCGCATTCAGCTACAAGACCAGTGATTGGATGATTGGATGGTGGGTGGATGATTAGTTCTACATCACATACACTCACCTCAAATGTTTCCGCTTTATCACTGATAGAATGCAGCTACAATGCTTCACAGCCCAAAGTTAAGGAGCTTTCTTCCCGTTTTGTCATCTCTTAGCATTGAGCACAGTGACCTTGGGCAGCTGCTTCAAAGTGCCTCACTCTACTGGCAATGCTTTTCTATGAAGATCATGCCAGCTGTGTTTGTACAATGGTACACGCAGGTCAACATAGGGTGTACCATAAAGTAGTTGACCACTACTAGAAGAGCACATAGTACAGCACAGGGTACATTGTTGACTATGTAGTGCCTGGTGGTGTTTAGGAAAATGAGTGGGTAATACGGGTGAAAAGAGGTGGAAAGAGAGTTGCTTTATTAAAGTTCGGTTGGTAGCACGATGCTACAGCTACTTGCCAAGTGACAAATGGGAATAGAAGTGAAGCCTTGAAGCTGAAGTAGCGGTTTCAACGAGCTTTCAAACCACAGACGGAAAGCAAATACGGCAAAGGTAACGACAGAATTGCGGTTACTTACTGTATGGAAATTAATAACGCACCCCACGTGTTTCTGTGAAGTATTGCTATGTCATTGTTGTGCAACATATCAATTATGTCAGAAACGCTGCAACGCAATATTATCGTTATAATAGGCAACGTATCGCGTATTGTAACATATCATGAGATACCCTGCGATTCCCAACCCTATTAAAGAGCATGTGTTCATTCAAATGGCCAATCTGAAAACTGCTTTGGAATGTGGCATAGCAACTGCAAATATTTGCAAATGTGTTGATGTGTCAGTTTACATGGAATTTTAATGAAAAGAATTTCTTGTTCATAAATCATTTTTTTCATTACATAATTTAAATGCAAAACAGAACAGATGGATCTGATCCTAGATTCACTGCATAGTGATGTAGTACACCTTGCCCACATTCAAAAGTAAGCCTCTCTATATTCTAGCCTACCTATGGTTACATGAAGAAGTACGCTTTCTGAAATATTTTTAAAGGAACCTATTTGTCGAACAACCCCTTTACGTGCTTGAACTTTGGGATTTATACCTAACGTATGGTGCATTTCTTGCTCTGAAACTCCATTGTCTTTATAAATCCATCCATGCTCTCATGAATCAAAGATTTCAAAGGAGCACGTATTGATAGGGCATAAACATGCCAGTGTGCTTTTCATTGAACTCAACTGATTCATGCCTACAGTAAGACAAGCTCGTTCAGCACCTGCCTTCTCTTACTGTGCATCAGCAATAGACTGCAGTCAACAGATACATTGCCCAGGCTCAGGCACAGCATGTTCATAAATCTTTGATGATGAACCATTGCGGCAGAGAATTAAAGCAGACTAATTTGCGTGTCGAGTCACATTCAAACCTCTTAACACTGGCATAATGACCTGTGCAATCAAGTCGCCATAGGGGCAATAAGCATTTTGCAAAAGTGAAATGGGCATTTAACCAGATGAGAAATAAAGACAAAATCATTGGCACCGCTTTTACAGAAGCTTTTTGTATTTCATCAGCCAATCTACAACTATTGTAATTGCTTTTTGTAGAGGTGTGGAACAGCCTATTCTAATGACTAGCTCCAAGTAATTATTTCTATATGCAGAAGCTCTACACCAACTGAGTAACTGATGTTATGAGATACTGTAATTGAAAAGCTGTAAACGATTCTTCTATCATTTTCACCCTCAGTACATGACCAACGTAGCAATTCATGCACAGCTTATCATAGTAAAAGCTCCATGAGAGAGAATGCTGTTAGAGCCCTTCAACATAGACAGTGTGTCACTCTCAGAAGATGTTTATGATGTTTTGACACTCCATAATTAGCATTTTGTTATAGTTCTGCAAGTACTTCCTAATAGAAGCACATTTTTGGGAAGGTGTTTGAACATCTTCAGTAAAGCAGTGAGGTTCCTGGAGTTTCATTTTGATATACAGTATGAATATCACTAAAAGAACTGCATAACTACAGATTTGCAACCACTGCATCAATAGATACAAATTGAATCAACATGTATCCAGGGAGAGAGGTCATGGTGTTGTTTATGGCCATGATGTGAATCTATAAATTCTGTCCCCTCTCTGCAGAGCAGGACATTTTTCTAACATGATCTCTCTTCTGCCTTTTTTAGCCTTCTCTGATCAATTTTCATTTCAGTGACTGGAGGTGATGGAGGTGGCAAACAAGACAGCAAGAGGGTGACACATCTTAGAATGACAGCAATAAAAAACAGACTAAAAATGGAAAAAAGCTGAATTATATTTCTGAAAAGAGTCTAGCTAGGAAAACATGATGAAAGAAGAACACTGTTGCTATTTTTGCCCTGTCTACAATCCGGTCGGAGATTAAAAATGGTTTCATGAACCTGTTAAACTGATGCCTATGCTGATATTATTGCAGTTTAGACAATGTATAAAACTATCAATAATTAAATAACCTTCTTGAATGTGTTGCAGGCACCAAATTCTAAATTTTTATTGTATTTTTGCCAGTTACATAAAAAAATCTGTGAATTATTTAAAAGATTTTTTTTATTGGTGCTTAAGTTGCTTCCACCAAAACATAGATGTAACATGATACCAGAAAACATTTTAGCTGCAGAAAAAGGATCTTGTCTGGTCTGAGGATAGGCATTATAGAGTGACCAGTCTATTGAATGGTGTACGTAATTAGTTTTGGGAGGGTAGCAAGAGAAAACAACTAGCTCCCACCGAAATGTATTTTTCAAAAATCAACTGAAATGTTCTTTAAGGAACAAAACACGGTCGTTCTGTACCATCGCTCCAAACAACCCTGCACTAATTTGCACAACTAAAGAGTCTAAACTAATTTGAACAAATTAATAAAATATCAACAACACAGTCTGACAACCTTTAGAGTTTAAATTTTTTTACTAAATCCTCAATGCTTCATTTAACCCTTATCCACATACCATCTTATATGAATTTTGTCCAATAACTAACAAAGAAAAATTGATTTCATTAAAATAAATTCATTAAAACAACTCAACTTTTTGCTAACTTTCTTCAAAATTGCCTTGTGTGGTATATCACATACAAAGAAAATATCAAGAAATTAATGTAAGCCCAAGCCAGTTTTACCTTCAAGGGAACACTCAATACCTTCAGTTTTGTAACATAATGCTACCACATTCCAGTGGGGTTCATTAAGTATTAAGATAAGATAATCCTTTATTGTCCCACAAGTGGGAAATTTTGCATTGTTACAGCAGCAGGACAGCAAACAGAGTACTAAGAAAAACAATTAAGTAAGAAGTTACTTTAAGAAGTTACGGGTAAATAAAGTAAGGCAAAAATACAATAAAACAATATAATAATACAAAAAATATAAAAAGTATCTACACAAATAAATAAGGCAAATGTAAAAGTAAAAGTGTAGACAGT
>JBBIGC010176690.1:0-15001 GCA_037576955.1 Lepidarchus adonis
GTGTATGTATATCCCTTTTTTGGGGATGGGGGGGCATGGGAGCAAAAAATTCTACCAAAGGGGGGCCCAGCAAAAAAGTTTGGGAACCACTGCTGTAGGTAATGCCAAATGCAAAACATTAATAATGTAATGAGTAGGGATATTTGAAGAAATATGTTATTTTATAGCTTTTAATGTGGACAATTGTAAATAAATAAATAAATAAATAAATAAAAACAATTGAAATTTCATTGTATGTATTTTTTTACATTAAAAGGTTTGTTTGATACCCTACATCCAAACATAATGCACAAAGAAAATAATTCTGTAATGCATGTGCATATGTGAATAAAGAGCCTGTAGGGGTGCAGATGTCATCCTTTTTTGTCACCTCCATCTTGATACATTTTGGAAAATGATTAAGCATAATTTCTGGCACACTAGGACTTTACAGATGTCTTACAGATGTGCTACTACAGTCGCATGCATGGGCTGCAGAATAACCACATGTTGCCAGCATAACCACAGCTTGCTGCTTGGGATTTAAAGTGAGCGTTGCGCTCCTCATGGCTAATTCAAATCATGATGGTTGAACTTTCGTGATGTGTCTAGAGTGATTTGGTAGATTTGGTCATTTGAGGTGAGATTTGGTTGATGGACTGACCAAATCATGATCATAACCTCTATGTTTCTGATTAACGAGATTATTGTTGGTTTGCAGTTCCTTTGTGGTGGAGAAGCAGCCGTGCATGCCAACACACCCACAGAAACCCCTTATCATTAAGACTCAAGTGCAGTTTACCACCAAAGTCAGGTATGGAACACACTTCTAGACACCCCCTGCTGGAGTGCTTTTTAAAATGCAAACCTCATTCCTGGTTAAGGTATATTCACTTACAGTTTCTGTGAGATTTAAAAATCATGTAATTTGGCTGCTATATATTTAGATTTTATTGGGACAAAAATATAAATAAAATATTTTTTAAAAATCCAGATTTAAAATTGAGTAGTAATTAATAGTTTAATAGTAATTCTGTTTCGCTTAAAATGTTTCTCAGAGCTACAGTAAGTAACAGTTAACTGCTTTTCACATTTGTTAGCATTTGGCTGCTCACTCTCGCATGTTAAATAATTCTGTCTTACGGTTATTTGATGATTTCTACTGAATTCTACAGCTGACCGTGAAAATAAGTGAAAAAACCCCCCCATAATGCTATTTTCTGACTATTTTGTTTCTATAATATTTATCTATTTATTGAGTTTAGCATATTGGAAAAAATTAAATGGTGTAAAATATTTAATGTGCAACAACGTTTGCCTGGCCCAGTTTATACAGATTTTATTTATATAATTTTATTTTTTCCCTAGGATTTTTGCTAATAAGCATTAAAATGGACGTACATCAGTATGTGTTTGATCATTTTACACAAGTACTGTGTATTTTCTGGGCTCTGATCTAATAAGCAGATCTTATTCTAGTGTCAGATAAAAGATATAGTATATTATTTTCCAACAAAAACTCTATTTATTCTTGCATTCATTTATTCATTATTAGTTTCACCCACTCAGGTTAAGTGAGTACTTATTTCACATGTTCTTCTGTATATCTGTATTTCAGATTGCTGGTTAAACTGCCTGAAGTTGACTATCAGCTTAAAGTGAAGACAACATTTGACAAGTGAGTTCAATTCATTGTTATTATTATTGCAGTTATTATCATCTGCTGTGTTAATCTATCTGTTTTAGACCATGCTTTTGCCTAAGTAGCTTTTCTGTTATTAAAATATTAATACACAAGCTAAATCTTCTTGTTGAGTTAATCATTTCTCTTGCTGTTTATGTATGCAGGGACCTCCCAAGTGGCAAAGTGTAAGTATACCCAAACCTCAATGACAACAGCAGACTTCCTGTTGTTTCTAGGCCAAGCCTCAGTGTGAGTGTTGTAGAGTGTGGGGGAGGGGATAAGTTTATTAATCTGTTATTGAAAGAATACAGAAATCTTAATGTAGATTACAGTCAAATCAGGAACCAGACCAACAACAGCGTTTCTGTTAAAGGCCCCAGAACTTTCTCTAGTACCTTCTTGACTTCCTTCTGCTTTTTAATCCACTCTGCTATAGGTGGATAGGGCGACAGTATAAAACAGTGAATAACACACTAATGTTTGTCAGCTGATTAAAGAATGTACAGTATATTTACATTTACATATGGACATTAGACATTATCTGCTTAAATGTGCAAACTTTTGTATATTTCTTAAAACTGAAATATGATGTTAGACTCGATGTTTGCTTCATTGTGAAGGAATTTACAAATACAGATAACTGAAATTTCATAATTTTATTGTTTAATCAACTAAACTCTATGCACTGTTATTATGAGAAGCTATAGAAATCCTTAGTTTAGTCTGTGTTAGAATGAATATGTAAAATGTCGTAAACTTTTGTCTCTGAATGTAAACAAGCCTCAAAACTGCATCGTTTAGTGAAGCCTCAGAGTGTGAATGTTGCCATTTGTATGCAGGAAATGTATGTTCATGTTAGATTCTACAGGAAATCAGCTTTTTTGTGATGTTTGGCATAACATGAGTGTAGCTGGAGCCTGACATACATTGAATTTGCTAAATTATGGGAAATGCTGTTCAGTATAAGCAGTGAAGTGCCTGAACATGATGATGTAAACATAGATCTGTTGCTATTATTATTATTATCATCATTATTATTATTATTATTAGTAGTAGTAGTAGTAGTAGTAGTAGTATTAGTATCAGTATTAGTATTATTATATTGCTTTATTTATACAAGAACTTATTCATATTTATCAGCTGTGTTGTTTCATGTTTTATATGAATAGATGACTATTTGCTATTTTTATTTTAGTGAATTAAAAAAGTTGGCAAGTTTGTCTCTTCTGTTTATACAAAGCCCAGACAGAGTTGAAACATATATAATTAATAGATAGCTTTTGCAGAACACGTCACTAAACCTTTATAAATACATAAATCTTACCTCATGTTTATCTTGTTTCATTTTCTTATCATTTATTTGATCTATCTCTAAATGTTCTTTTTCTGTTGTCACTTTTATTCCTTATTTGTAATTCCTGTACTTGTCCTGTATTCCTGTATTTTTGTTCTGTTTTTTAAAATCTGTATAACAAATTATATTAACTATGTATGAGCTGCATCCTGATGTATGAAAAGTGCTCTATAAATAAAGCTTATTATTAATATTATTATAAAGAATATTCACCTCGTTTCAAAAAGCTATGAACTATTGACAATATCTGTGTCGTTTGTGTGACTGTATTGATTTTCTTTCCTTGTAGTACCAGACAATTCTTCATCCCCACGAACAACACCAAAGTGATGGACGTAGAAGAGTCTTCAAACGGATGCTTATCAGTGGAGTTCAGACATCTGGTATTTGACAGTCTTTACTGGCAATTACACTCACTTGCAAAGACACACATTTAAGCGGTGACTTTCTCTTGTACCACATTTCATCATATACTTTCATTCATGAAGCACAGGGGCAGTAAAGACTGTCTTTACTAACCTAATGCACATTGGCCTTGTAAGAGCAATATTTCCATTAACAACTCGATCATAAAAATATATTGGACTATATTTACACTGCTGATAATCTAAACAATATTTATTAATTTTGTTAAGCTTTCTTGACTCACCAAATATTTCAGTTTTTACCTATATCTATTCACAATACATGTTCTGGATGCACTGGGACGCATTATCAGTGATGGATCCTGACCCCCTCGCCATGGTGACCCAGCTGAGGTTGATCAGACCACAGCTTTTGTCCCAGCAGCGACTACCCATGGGTCAGCTCTATTCATCCACAGCAATCTTTTGGCCTTCTCTGCGGCTTCACTTAATGGCCCTGTTCTTAGCCACTCCTGTTAGGCCCAATTGGTTAAGAGCATTGCAGAGGGAGCATCCTGCAAGACCTCTGCAGCCCACCTCTTTTGGCTTGTAATAGATCTTCCAGCCCCTTTCCAGGCACTTCTCCACCAGCTCCTGGTACATTGCATGTTTCCGTTCGTTTGCCTCTATCATCCGCTCTTCCAAGGGAACTGAGATTGAGCTCGATCAGCTGTTTTGTTGCCTCTGAGAGAATCATCTGAAATGTCTGGCCAGAGTGTTGTTGTGGCAATATGCTGAGGGAACTTGCTGCTTCCAGAGGTCGAGTTGCAGGTGCTGTGTAGAGGAGACCTGACCTTATCCTTTGCCACATGCCCGGACCTTCTCTTGGATTAGCTGGTGCTTCTCGTTCTCTCAGGCCTTGCCCACTTTGGGAGGTCTTTGGGAGCAAGCCCAAGCCAGCTCTCCCGGTGGCCCCTGTTCCCACCAATTCCTTTTGCCTGAGGCTTGACTCCGTCACCTCCACAGCTCTCTCCGCTCTCCCCTTCCTCCCCATTCTCACCTCAGTGCCACCTACTGATCTCAGGAGTCCCTGCACTGAAAGTCTCAGTCCCTGTACTCAGTGAGACCCATATAGGGCTGTACTACTGAGGCTACTACTGTAATCTTCCTCTCCAGGAACTCCACTTTTGGCACAGGGCCAGCAGCAGCCACATTGAGGTTGCCTGGCAAGCCTGACTTGTCAAAATTGGTAGCCAACTTTCCAACTCTTTGTTGGACTTCTGAATAGCAGCAGTGTCTTTCAGAAATGTGTCAAACAGTTTCCCCAGACTTTTCACTGGTTGCACACTGATGGAGGGGATGAAACAATAATGTCCGGCCACCATCTTCTTTTTTTAGCACCATAGATCTGGATTTGGTGGGATTGAAGCTCATTCTGGCCCAAGTGACTAGTCTTTCCAGACCTTGCAAGATCCATCTCGCTCCTGGGGCTGATGTTGTATCTGTAAGGTCATCCATCAATGCTCTTATTGGTGGATGTCGCACACCTGACTTATAGGTCGTATATTTTGCTTTTCCTGCAGCATTCCATAAAACAAACATGCAAAATGTCTAATAAGCAAGCGAACAAACAAACCCTAATTAAAATGCAGTCAATTTGCCAAGACATGTTTGGAGGTTCCACATTTAGCCTTCTTCTTTAGAACTACAACGCACATGTTGGTAACACTAGAAAGCAATTGTCACCCAGTTTGTTTCTGCTAATACATCCTATATATATCTTCATTAATATGCATCAGACTTGTGACTATGGCTTAGAACCAAGTCTGAGCTGTAAAAATTAACATTCAGCTTCAGTGTGTAGCCGAATGCTGCATGCAGCCTTTCTAGAAAAAGCCCTATGAGGAACAATGTGGGGGAATCTAATGCAACATCAGTCCTCTTCAGTGTTGGTGTTTAAAAATGCTATGTATTGTAAGCCCTGTTGATTTTATTTTACCTTGATGCAATATATATATAATATGTATTGCACCATAGCACCAGATGCACTCATGGACTCATGTTTTGGTCCCCAGTCATGTTGATAATAAGCCTTTTTCTCAACAGCAACTAAAGGAGAAGAAATGCATGAGTGGAGCCAAAGGAAACGAGGTGAGAACATAATTTCTTCAAACATTTTTCTGTTCTTTATTTAACATTACATTGCTCTGGCCATTTATTGAAGAGTGTCACTCATTAGCATTAGTTTGTCTCCCCTCTAAGTTACAGATTCAGGGCCATAGAGGACAGCGTTTTTATGGTGAAGCATTGTAACTGTGAGTTGATGCTGTTTGTCCTCTGCAGGGTCCATTGACAGTGACGGAAGAACTGCACTCTCTCAGCTTTGAAGCCATGCTGTGTTTACAGGGTCTGGATATTGACCTGGAGGTACATTTCAAAATGAAATTGAAATGATGCTAATTCAGCTAAAGACTCATGTAAAAGTTCGTTTCTATCACTTTTTGGTATAAATAAATATATACATATTAAAGGATTCCATAGCTTACATTGTTTTTAGATTATATTAGTATTATTTTTAGGTCACGTATGAATTTTGTGTGTTCTATTTGGCAACAAAAACTAAAATGAGGGCTTTTTTCCAGCCTCACTTTCTTTTAGAATGAAATGGGTTGTATTGTAAGGCTGATTGAATGCTTGCTCTGATTGGCTGCTCTGTATTGTGCCTCATTCAGAAAGCATTCCAGGCTGAAACACTGCTTATAACTTCTAACATGAATGGACAGGGCTAAGCTCTTATAGGCTGAACTGATAAAAACATGCAAATGTGAATTATCATCATTTACATACTCTGTTAAACTGTTTTACTTGAAAACACAGGGAAGTCTATTTTTTAATGCTATAGGTCATAAAAAATCTTAAACATAACAGATATCATGCATTTATAAATACTAAGCTGCAAAAACTGCCATTTTAAGTTAATTGTTTCTGTGAGGTCACTAAACATAAATACATGCATAATTATCAGCCTACATCATATTTAGCTCTTTCAATTTGTAGCTTATGTGTGTACAATGACTGCCACAAACATTTTGGCATAAAAGGTTTTTGATATACAGTAAATATAGAAAAGACTCGCCCCCTTCAAAATATTCCCATTTTTTGCTTTGTCTTCCAATCTTCTTCCCTACTTTCTCAACACAACCTATAACATCCAACAGAAAGATATCACAGCAAGATTTTAGATTAAAAAAAAGAAAAGAAAAGCATACTGAGATTAATAAAGGATAACCCCCAATGTTAATAGTTTGTTGAAACACCTTTTGCTTTAATGACAGTCTTAAGGCAGTCTTTGCAAATCTAGATTTATCACTATTTGTCTACTCTTCTTTACAGAACTGTTTAAGTTGAGTTAAATGTTTGGTGATCATTGGTGGACTGCCATCTTCAAATCATTCCACAGATTTTCTATGGGATTTAGGTCTGGGCTCTGACTGGGCTATATGAGGACATTTACTTTTTTCTTCTTCAGCCACTGTGTGATCAATTTTACTGTGTGCTTATGGTCATTGTCATATTGAAAGATGAACATTCTGCCCATATTCAACTTTCTGTAGCAGGTTTTCCTAAAGAATTTGATGGTATTTTGACCCATCAATGTTTTCCTTCTACCCTACCAAGAGTCCTCTGTCCCTGAGATCTTTTGAAAGTGGTTGCAACCCACAGTCAGTTGTTTTCTGTCAGTTGTACGAGCAATCAAGGGGATGTTCTAGGAACAGCTGTTTTTATGCCTCATTAATCACACTGATTACAACTGATCACAGGTGGAAGCCAGTAACCATGGTCTGCACTGGAAATCGTAGTTACTTACACCTGATTGAGTTTGCAAATATTGTTTAGGAGGGGTGGTCATTTATTAATCTCAGTATTTCTTTTTGGAAAAAAAAATCACTGTAGCTGTGATATCTTTCACTTGAATGTTATAGATTGCATTGAGTAAGTAAATCTGGAAAAATATTGGCTTTTGTGTTTCCATTTAAGGCTGTAATTTTAAGGGTGATTTTTTTTTATACATACTGAATGAAAATGTGAACGTTAACGCCCTCTATTGACGACTTTGCATGATATTTGGCGTGCCATCCAAGGAACATGGTAGTGATGCAGGGTGTCAATTTTAATATATTTAATCCTTTCTGTCACAAAGTACTGACAAATTAAATGCTTAATATTGGCAAAAGTCATGCATGTCTTAGAGGACAACTCACCACAAAAAATTGTCATTTTTGGCTAAACTGAAGTTGAACTGTTGCTTGAAAAGTGGTTTGTGTCCACCTTATTTATTCTGTTCAGCCTTGTGGAGCTATAATCACGCTAAGTTTTATGTGGATTGATAAAGTTTAAGAACATATAATTTACCTAAAAGTGGCAAACAAACAAAAAAAGTAGAAAAACTTCATCTTTTATTCTACAAGCTTGAAAGAGGTTGTTAAACATGATGTAATGGCTGAAAACCTGAATTAATGTAATGTAATGTAATGGCTGAAAACCTGAATTATAAGCATTGAACACAGAGAAGAAGATGCACAAGAAAGCGTTAGTGACTATTTGTAATTTTGACTCACCCCATCACACAAAGTGTTCCAATATGAAATGTAAGCATCCACTCATGGAGAAGTGGGCAGCTATCAACAGCACCCAGGGAATAGTATAGCAAATTGGTACCTTGCTAAAGTGTAACGTGGGCCTGGACTTCTCTAACCACTAGGCTGCTACTGCCCATTAGATTGATGTAGCCCTGAAAACGATTTATGTTTGTGTTTCCGTCCTGCAGACCTGCTCCTTACCATTGGTGGTGATCTCCAATGTCAGCCAGCTACCAGCGGGCTGGGCTTCAGTCATGTGGTACACCCTTCTGACAGATGAGCCCAAGGTGAGTCCAGTGTAATCAGAGTAAATCTTTATCAGCATTAGGGAACTTGAAGATCGGTCTTGTCCCACTGTGCAAATCAGTCAGACCAATAAGGATGAGCATTGTTGTTCATCTGTATTCATGTTTTGAATTTAGTAGTGAGGGTTTTACCTATACTGTACTATCAAAATGGTCAATTAAAAATCAGTTTTACATATCCTCAGGTGACATTAAAGATGTAAAAATAAAACTTTAGAAATATGTCTTATGTTTCAATATGTTTATGTAAGTCAACAAGATTTGTAGGGCAGTAGCTGTTAGGACATGTAAGCATTTACACTTGTTGCATAATTTTGGTTTAATAATTTTACCGTACACTTATGCAAAATATGTTTTTTCTCTATGAAAACATTGTAAAATGTTTGTTTAATTTATTGTGTTAGAATTAATGATATATATAATGGCACATTTATATTTTGTTAGACCTTGTCCACACAAAAGCTGTATTTTTGAAAATCTTAATTTTTGACATTTTTTAAAATCCGCATGAACATGTCTTGTGTAACCTCCCAATATCAACTAAATAATATCATCATTTTCACTTAGAAAATTAATTAAAAATGTAAGTTGACTAGGTGTGTTTAAATGCTTTTTATATTACTGTTTTTAATTCAATTGCAAATGTTTGAAATAATTTTAATCTAGATCGTATAAGTTATCGTACAATAATTTAAATCTTTTCATTCGCTCTCTCTCTCTGTGATGTTCATTTTTAGAACCTGGCGTTCTTCAGTAACCCACCAAGGGTTAGTTGGAGCCAGCTGTCCGAGGTGCTGAGTTGGCAATTCTCTAGCTTTGCTGGACGAGGCCTCAATAAAGAGCAGCTGAGCATGCTGGGAGACAAACTTTTGGGTGAGGTATCTTAGATTAATAGGGCTATAACTCCTAAAAAAAGAAAAAGAAATAAAGAACAGGATGATCCAGAAGCCAGGAAGCACTTCAAAATCTGTTTGAACTTCAATGTTTGATCTCATTTCTTGAATAAAACATTTGCATGTTATAGCCACTCAGGGGTGAATTAAGCAAAAAGTCTAGGGACATTTGACTTGATGCAAAATTCTGTGTTTTTCCTGTAGTGCTTCTTTCTGGAGTCTGAATTTAACCATGTTTTTGCTTCAGCAATAAATGTGATTATGTCCTCCATGCTGGACATCTTCTCTGGCTAAATTGTCAGGCCATTAGATGGATTGGTGATGTTAGTTTTTGTTTCATCTAGAGGTAACTGCTGTGCTGAAACAGTAGTAACTTCAGTCGTATATGTAGATTCTTTGTCTGCCTTTCTCATCAGACTTTAGAAGATGTTCAGAGTTACTTCCAATAGCGCTAATTATGTAGATAGGTGTTAATAAAAGACAAAAGAAATCATAAATATACAGTAAATTTGTTTATACAGTCAACTGCTTGTGGCCAGCAGGGGCTCTACTGACCTCTACAGGCCCACACGTGTGGTTTCTCTGGTGAAGAAGATCACTTCTGTAGATACTGCTGGTTTCTGATTTCATAGTATATTTAATATGATAACATGGTATATAGCAGGGGTCCGCTCCCAGACCCAGAAACTGTCCCATACGGACCCAACCTTACAGCTAAAGCCGAGAGTTATGATTTATAAGATGCATTTCTGTTTTCACCGGCACTGAAGAATCGACAAGCCAATCGCATGCAGGTTAAGCGTGACACGTGACACTACTCAGCCAATCAAGTCTTTTCATTTCATGCGGCAACCATTACGAGTCTACAGTGCAGCCAGATTGTAAAGAGGCAAGTTGTGAATTGATGAACGGTATTAAGAAAACGAAAGATTGTGATGCACGTGAAAACAGAGAGATACACACGGCTGCGTGGGAGAAAGGGACAGATATACACGACTGCACCGGAAAACGTTAAGAAAAAGATGTGAGTGAGAGAGAAAGGGAGAGAAAAGAAAGGGACAAATGGCACTCTCCAAAAAAGAAAAGTGGACGGCAAAATAGAGCATTTAATCCGGAATGGACAGACTCATTTCTGTTCATACTTCCCAATGGGAGCACTAAACCAGTGTATCTCTTATGTTATCAAAAGTGCTAATGTAAAGCAGTAGGGCAGTGGTGGTCTATGGTTGAGACTTTGCCTCTGAGATCAGAGGACACATTTTGTTGTGGTGCACTGTCTGCTGTGGTGCATTCACAATGACAAATAATCACTTAGAAACTTAATAATCACTTAGAAATGACATTACAGGACAAAATGTTCAAAAAGGAATACTCACTTTAAATATAGATCTTAACTGTTGTTAATCTTGTTTTATGCTTTTCTTACTGTATTATAATTTATTGTTTTATTGTCGTCATGAAATAAAATGTATTATTATTATTATTATTATTAAAACATAAGAGTTTTGAACAAACATACCCACCGAAATCTGAAGTAAGACCACAGAAATGAAATAATCTCAGAGCACAATATAACAAGTCCATCATGATACACTTAGCTAATAATTACATGCAGATTTTGATAAAACTAATAGGGTACTTAAATATATGCCATACTAAATATTTAGACATTATGATCGTCTGGACCTTTGCTTCAAGACATTTTCTCTAAGTGACTTCTTTACATTTTAGCTGAATACCCCTGCTATATAACAATCTTTATTGTGGGCCATTGTTTTAGCTATTTTGGCTTTTTTTCCTTTTAAAATGTGTTCTAGGCTGCATTTACGCTGTACTTTGTAATTATTTGATTTTGTTTTTGTAGGTCAACATGCCTCTTATAATGACTCCCAGGTGTCTTGGTCTAAGTTCTGCAAGGTAAGTCCTTGTTGCTTAATTCATGGCCTAGTCTGGGCTTTATTTATCTGCCGCCTTGGATGATGAATGTTTGAGGATATTCTTCTGTTTGGGTTCTAGGAAAACATTCCAGGGAAATCTTTCAGTTTCTGGCTGTGGTTGGACTCTATTCTGGAGCTCATTAAGAAACACTTGCTTCCTGTTTGGATTGATGGGTGAGAGACTGTTCGCTGGTTCATTGCTCAGCTGTATTTCAAATGAACTGAACTGTAAGTCAGGCTACAAAATATATTTTTGCCAAGCAAAACAAGACTTCATAATGCTCCTCAGCCTTCACTTAATTCCCACAATTTGCAAAGGGGTCATTGTACATGTTTAGGTGACTCATGTTGAAATGTGTTTGAGCCTCTTCTGTGAAGTGTTTAATCAAGAAAGTCATGAAAATACAGTAAACTAGGCCATCAGGACCTGTCTGGGATTTTCTGGTTGACGAGCAAAAAAATGACTTGCCACATCTGTCCAACAGGTGGCAATAGTGAGCAATGATAGAAGGTTTTGCTGCAGCTAATATTATATATATATTTCTTGATACGTTATTGCTGTTGTAGCTACATCATGGGCTTTGTAAGTAAGGAGATGGAGCGTGCTCTGCTGAAGGACAAGGAGCCTGGCACCTTTCTGCTACGCTTCAGTGAAAGTCACCTGGGAGGAATTACTTTCACCTGGGTGGAGCAAGAGAACGGTGAGCACCTGCTTCATTTTGAGATGGAGATCTTTCTAGGGAGGTTTTAACACTATAATACTTTAACACTACTTGAGGATAAATACATATTGTACACAGTGAAGAAAAACATGGAAAATATTGCACAGAGGAGGACCATTGCACGTAAGAGAACATTCCTTTTGTCAGTCCATGATGTTTGTATGTGTTGATGTTGGTTGTACAGTCTGATAGCAGCTGGAAGGAAAGACCTTTTGAATCTCCTTCGGTGCAGCAGCCGGTCATTGAAGGAGCTGCTTGGGGAGTCTCCTGAATGGTGTGGGAGATGTTGTCCATCAGGGATGATGGCTTAGCCACCATTCTCCTGTCAGTCACAGCCTCCACTGGGTCCACAGAGCTGGCCCTGCGGTGATGCTGCTGCCCCAGCAGCCCACACCGTAAAAGATGGCCACTACAGAGTCATAGAAGGTCTTCAAGAGCAGCCCCTGGACTCCAGAAGACCTGCACCTTTGCAGCAGTTAAAGCTGCTCTGTCCCTTTTGTAGAGAGCCTGTGTTGTGAGTCCAGTCCAGTTTATTGTTCAGATGGACACCAAGGAACCTGTAGCCTTTCACAGTCTCAATGTCTATACCCTCGATGTTCAGTAGCCACGGTGGAGGAAGTTTGGGTCTGCAGAAGTCTACCACCATCTCCTTGGTTTTACCAGTGTTGATCTGGAGGTAGTTCTGCTTGCACGAGTCTACAAAGTCCTTGGTCAGTTCTCTGTACTCCCAATCAGTGATGAGGCCAACTATTGCAGATAGCAGGAAGCAGTTGGTGGAGTTGTAGGAGAAGTCTGCAGTGTAAATGGTGAAGTGGAATGATGTTGTGTAATAGCTGTTCTGAGTAATGAAACTGAAAAACATGGATGTGTGTGTACTTTTTGGCCTCATTGGGCAAAAATGAATAAACTTCCAGTAATAACAGTGATGTCAAATTCTTTCTGAAAGTGATTGGGAAATAAGGAAAACCCCTGACTGGGTTTGTTCCATGTTAAAATGGTATGAATATCACCCAGTGTGATTAAGCCTTGTTCACACTACACATTTTTGAAAATGGTTGTATGTTTGTACTGTTCATGCTACACAAACTTGAGACAGACAGTTTGTTGTAGTGTGTATAGTACGGACATTGGGTCACCCACTACATGAACTTCAAGCAGATGTGGTGTACAAAGCAGCATTATTGTGAGGTGAATGTCCTCCACCTCCTTCTGTCGACTCTTATTGAACTCTTATTGGCTGTAGCTTTACCAACGACTGGCCCAGATCTTTAACAGGCTAGATATCCAGTTGGAGTTGTCGATTAGTGGACAGGCTTGTTTGGACATGTCTTTGTAGTGTTTACACATAGAGATTGATCGCTGCTCAAACATGGAAGTGTACAAGGATAATTGCTTTCAGCGACTCTGAAATAGCCTTAAAATTGTGTATCGTGAACAAGACGATAGTTTCCTTCTGACTTCTGCTAAGAATTGGATTACAGTGCAACGTAACCTAACGCAGTAGCTCTGGATCTTTCTGCAGGAGAGGCAAAGTTCATCTCGGTTGAGCCATACACGAAAAACCGTCTCATCGCTCTTCCCATTGCTGACATCATCCGGGATTATAAAGTTATTGCTGACGGTATCGTCCCTGAAAATCCACTTAAGTTCCTTTACCCCGACATTCCCAAGGATGAAGCATTTGGGAAACATTATAACAGTCAACCAAACAGAGGCAAGTCAGCCTATCTTCACTTCCTGTTCACTTTTAATTTTACATTTACAATCATTACTTTAACTAGTGAGGTCAGAGTAACAAACGTATTTACTGTAAAATCTTTATAGGACCTATATATTTATGTAAACACATTTTTTAGGATATTTGTAAATATTACATATGTTCATATAACCCATAAGTAAAAGAATACAAGCTGTATGAACAGCTTCCACTGTATTTACTAATGACTGCCTGTTCAACCTACAGAAGTTAAGCCCTGCCCATTTACTTATAAGGAGTGTTTTGGGCAGAACTGGTTAGAGGTTAGAAAGTAATTATACAAACAAATGTCATATATGATGTGCAAAAAATAAAAACAACTAAAGGAAAAAGATACAATGCATGAGAAATTGGATACTGACCCTTTGTAAGAGAATGATGGTTTTAATTTAGTCAGTGTTTTATTCCACAGCATCATTTCTCCTGTTTCTCCTTTTACAGTTTGTCCATACATACCAACAATTTTGATTCCCATCTCACTGAAGTGAGTATGAGATTTTTACACTATATTATACCCAGTTATTTTGATATATTTTTATATCTACTGCAGTGCAGCATTCAGTCTTTAGGTGTATTATGTCTAGTGGTTAATGCAGCACTGTAAATAACTTTTACACTCTCTTTGTTTCATTATTTGTTCTTGGTCGGTTGAATGCCTGTGTTTTTGTATTTCTTCAGCACCACTCCTCCACCGTGCTCCTCTCCAGAGCCCATTTTGTCCCCAGGAATGGCCAACATGCTCAGTGAGCACATCAGCGCCTATGAAATTGAAAGTGTAAGTTTGATTGCATAGTAGCTTTTTTAAGCCAGAGGTATTTGTAGTTCATTAGTCTGTTCCTTTGCATTTAGAATTTTTTTCAATGTCTTGCTTGTAGGACAGTGAGAAGGATTGCTCTTAACATAATTATGGGGGCAATTTGCATCTATTTATATTAAAAGTTTAATAACTTCAGATGTCATAGAAACATCATTCAAATTGTAAATTGATTGATAATTTGAAGGTAGGAAGTAAACATAGGCATAGTAGTTTTACTGAGGTTTAATGAATGAGAACTGACACATAATAGTGTCTCAAATACATATGAAAAACAAGGAACACATGAACCGCAGATCACAATTCACAAATACCACTAAACACAAGGGCTTAACTACCTAGGGTTAATCAAGTACACCTGGACGCGGTGGGAAAACCCTAACCCTACATTGTTCATGTTTTACTTTTGTAAGAAAAATGAAATTTGGGTTTTTTTCATTTAATTCCAAAAATGCAATGCAGAACAGTTGCAAAAATGAATATGTTCTTCCCACACTTGGTGTGTGTGTGTGTGTGTGTGTGTGTGTGTGTGTGTGTGTGTGTGTGTGTGTGTGTGTGTGTGTGTGTGTGTGT
>JBBIGC010176706.1:0-14999 GCA_037576955.1 Lepidarchus adonis
ATTTCCCGTTCGTCCATCTTGGCTACTGTGTGGTGTAACAACGCCTCTTTGCTATAGCAACTGTAAACAGGCGAATCAGATATGGGTCACAATTTAAAACACGTGTAAACAGAGGGTCAAAAAAATCGGATATAGGCAGCAAATCAGAACTGCGCATCAAGACCTGCAGTGTAAATGAGGCCTAAATCAAGAATTAATATTAAGGAGTTTGAGTCAATGCAGAGAACAAAGAGGTTTGAGTCCACCTCAAGGTTGATTCCAAAGAGACTTGATTCTGTGCCAAGAAGAAGTCAACACTAAATCTGAAGAGGTTTGAATCCAACTCAAGGTCGAGTCCAAAGGGTTTTAAGTCTAATGTCAATGGTTTGAGGCTGAAGAGATTTGATTCAGGATATCAAGTCCTAAGTAGTTTATGGCTCTTCAATTCAAACAGGAACCTTCAATCCAAAAGAAACTTGAGTCAAGAGTGTATCCAAATGAGAGCGAAAGAGTTCAGAGAGACAGAAGAAGAGTATTTTTGAAGACTTTCCGTTTGTAATAAGTGCATTACAGCAGAATGCTGAGTAGAATGTGCCCAAAGGCATTGTTCACTGCTAAAAGTTGCCAATGTGCACATTAGTTCCAAACAGTTGAACTTTTGGGTGTGTTGTTATGTGTCCATTGTGTCATTTATATAACTGTATTAATGTAGTTTTGATATAAAAGTCCTAACTTGTGATAAACCTACAGGTAGTTCTTACTTTGACTCAAACAGTAGATGGTATAATAACGTAAGTAGCCAACACAAAGGCCCTGTGAGAGCCTGCAGATCTCCTATTCAATAATAATAATAAAAAAAAAACTGCATTTACAATTTAACATTTGGAAGAAGCAGCAATGTCCCATGATTCTTTACACATGATACTTTACACATTGTGCAGTCAGAGGGTGAACCCAGTAGGGGGCGATGTTTGCTCTGCCTACATCAGGAGGATCTTTAACATAAGGACGTCAAGGTTAAGCTCTAATAAAGATGACTGATCCATATTTCATCATCCAATGAAGGACGACCCTCAAACCCCACAGGTAAACACACAACATTACTGTCTGGAATGACTCATTACTGCCCCCACAGGTAAACACACAACATTACTGTCTGGAATGACTCATTACTGCCCCCACAGGTCAACACACAACATTACAGTCTGGACTGACTCATCACTGCTCCTACAGGTCAACACACAACATTACAGTCTGGAATGACTCATTACTGCCCCCACAGGTCAACACACAACATTACAGTCTGGGCTGACTCATTACTACCCCCACAGGTAAATACACAATATTACAGTCTGGAATGACTCATTACTGCCCCCACAGGTCAACACACAACATTACAGTCTGGGCTGACTCATTACTACCCCCACAGGTAAATACACAATATTACAGTCTGGGATGAGTCATTACTGCTCCCACAGGTAAACAAACAACATTACAGTCTGGACTGACTCATTACTGCCCCCACAGATAAACACACATTAGATTGGCAAATAGTCAATCATTCAAGTTTTGTAGTCATCACTACAAAATGCCTAGGTTGCTCACAGTGCATTTATTTATTCAAGATTTGAATCCCCTTTGTGGACAAGGCCTTAACTGCCAGCATTTGACCTGAGTTGTAAGAGTGATCAGTGATGGAACCCCCTGCTGTTTTGGGGCCGGTCAGTGAAAGTAATTTGGTCAGGTGCGTGGTGAACACTGAGGCTATCAATGATGATGGAGAGGTCAGGCACTGGGGAGTGATTTGCAGGGACACAGATCAATAGCAGTCAATGGGTTCTTGCCAAGGTTTCACTTTGGGTGATAGGCCTCTGTCCATGATCTGATGTCAGATAATCAATTTATCTTTTGGGAGACTCCTGAGGGCTGTGAATGAGAAATGTAACGGCCATACGTTGGTAAGCATGGCCTTTGACAGCTCTATGTAGTTTGGGCACTGGATAGCTTAATGCTTTGTGATTTGACTTCCGGGTTCATTTGGATGTGGAATTCAAGCAAACCACTGTACTGCTGCAGTTCCTTTAACTCTGCTGCTCCGTCCAAGATGTTCTTGCAATTGTCTGATTTGCTGGTTTGCTAGGAACATTATGTTTCATCCATGTATTTGATGTTGCCATATTTCAGCTATAGACGAATATGACCGGGCTGGAAAGTTGGAGAGGGAGGGTACCTTGTAACTCCCATTGTGTAAAACCTGGTGGCAACTTGGGGGGGTTGCTTGTGTTTTGTCCTAGTGTGTTTTGGGCTTGTGCTCCTTGTCTCTGTGCATGTGTGTGTTTGCAGGACGGTTGGTTGGCAATTTGGGGTAATTGCCGATTCGGTCTTTGCAGCTGTTGATTGGGTGCTGCACCCATTAAGAGGAGCGCTGTTCCCTTAGCTGGGAGGCTGCTTTCCATCTGTGCTCATCCTCCCGCAACACTCCACCCAGACACATGTTCGATGTCGTCAGTACTGGTGATCGGCGCAAGAGACTGGCATCGCCTTGGCAGCAAGCTTTTGTGCCTTATTTTCCTTGTCCCCTTTTTTCTTTGTTCTTTCTTTTTGTGTTTTTTTCTGTTTGTTTGAGCCTTTGTGTTTTCGTTTTCTCTTTGTTAGTTTGTTCTTCATTTAAATAAATACTAATGTTATCGTTTCAGTCGTTTGTTTCCGGGAGAGGACCGTCACCCCTCTCTCTCTTTTGTTACAGTGTCAGAATCCTGAAACTGGAACATAACACTTGTGTACGTGTGTCAATGGAAAGAACAGAAACATTTGTTGAAGAGGTGGGTGGATGATTGGGGGATGCAATATATCAATGGAGGTTAGTGGCTTGTGGAAGATAAAGGTCTAATTTCAGACATTATCCCCCAAAATTTGCTGTTGAGGTGTGAGGTGATATCAAGTATCTCAAGTATGAATGTTTTCAGACTCCCTGTTTTCTTTGGGAAAAAACAGTTTGTTTGTTTTTCCATTTTTCTTCATATTTTCTGTATTGTGAATAACAGGTTCTAGTCTGTTCTTCATTCTGGCAAATAAAATCAACCTGTTATTTATTTCTCCCTGATTCTCTCTAACTCTGCCTATTTGTCTAAAACGAATCACCGCTGCTGGTTTACTGCTTTGAAATGTTCATTGATTCATATTGTGTGAACAGTAATCCTATTTCTTGGCTGTCCCGTAGCATGGATAACCTGTTTTAAACATAGGCTCCTCCATGCAAGGGTGTTTCTTTCAGTTAATATGTGAGAGTATTGCAAATGTTAAAACAGCATTTGTAAATTAAGCAAGTTTATTTTTATACCGCAATATACATAGAGGTCATTAATACAGATAAAAGAGGCTTTGTTTTTTGGAAAACAGGCCATTTTATGTGACTATATGAAATTTTACTCATATTGCACAAAGTTCAATTTTGTAAATCTGGGGCAAAAATTCCAGTGTAAAAAAAGATATTATATAAAATAATACAATAAATTATATTATTATTATTATTATTATTATTAATTGTAATTGTAACATTGCTTTACATTCATATTTACATATCAATATTTTTGTATCAATTAGCCCATCAACCATCCCCCATTAGACCGGAAAAACCAAAGGAGGTGTTGGATATTGGGGCCTTTAACTTGATTTAAAATTATGACCAAGAATTGTACTAACTGATGGGATAAATTTATGATTAAAAATGAAACACGGACACAAATCGTGAACCTGGAAACATTTTAGTTGAGAATTGGAACCCCTTAATGTTATACTGTTCTCACGTATTTCACATTGTCCACTCTCTGAGGCCAGAACATACCAGCATGATTTCTGTTGGTGAGTAGAAATTTCTAGTGCTCCTACCTTTTCACTTTGACGTTAATGGGGAGGTGGTGGTGGTGGATGGGGGCTGTCTGATTGCCTGTAGCCAGTGCTGAATTTTTCACTTTGACATGGACTTGCACTGTGAGCGAAAGTGCTGTTAGGGAATGAGGGGCAGCAATCACTCAGCTGCATCATTTGACTTCAGCTATGAACACAGCAGGATTTCAGGAGTGCTGGTAACTCCTCAATGGCAATTTTTACCCATAATACAATGCACTTCTGATTGCAGTGTTTCTTTTGCTGTATGGACTAGATTGCTCTACACTGGATCACTTATATATATATAGAGGGTCCTCATGTTACGCCACATTTGATTCTTGATTATGTCGCTGGTTGTCTTTTTTTCAACATAAAAACAAAGTTTTGACCGGAGTGAATGAATACACTTGCTATATGAGGGAGACGTCGTTGTTCCACTCGCTTTCATTTGTGTTGCTTGTTTGAAAACTTCATTATGGCTCCAAAGTGCAAGGCCAACTCTACAGTCAAGTTCAGGAACTGTTTCACTTCATTTCCACTGTGTATGTGATTCATTTGTTTAGTGGCTCTCGCCACTAACCAACTACAATTGAGAACATCCCTGTACTTAGCTCCATTCAGCTTTCCCTCAACCCTGACCAGTCTCAGAAAAGCTCCCCCACCACTGTTGGGATGGTATTGGGCAGGTGATGAGTGTTGCCTGGTTTCACAGATCAGTGGTTTTCAATAATCATGTGTCTGAGCTCTTCAGGCAGTTCCTTTGACCTCATGACTTGTTTTTTTCTTTCATATGCATTGCCATTGTACTTTACCCTTGGGTTCCAAGGGCACTGTTTAATCACTCCCCCTCCCACATTTTTCCTGCTGGGTCAGGGACTCGAACCAGTGACTCCTCCGACACAGACAATAATATAGGATCTAAAGTTGGAGAAAATGTTTCACAGTAAAACAATAAAACTAATATTGGCTGTTGCTCTACTTCTTTTCCGGCCATTTGCTTATAATTACATTTTAGCTTAATTTTGTCAATGTGTTGCTAATTTTATCCTGGGTCGGGTCCAGTGTTGATCCAGATCCCTAATGGGGCTAGTGGTTAGGACCTTGCCTTTGGGATTGGAGCAGGTTCCGAGGTACCAAGGCAGGACCCTTGAGCAAGGTAATAGCTGCCCACTACTCCACGCTTGAATGAGTTAGTGGTGCACTTTGTGTGATGGGTTGTGTTCACAACAACAAATAGTCAGTTTCACTTTAACTGACCCCCTTTCAATAAGGGACCAGCATGGTATGGGCACCCCTATAGATTTCTGCTTATATAAGCAATCAGACTCCGCATACTGGCTGCCATGCCATATCCCGGGCCTGTCCAGCAGATTTTCATGGGACCGTAGCTTTGATGAGTGGAAACTGGGCAGATTGCTTATCTCGCTCTCCTCCTTTTTGCCATCTGAGAGATTTCCATTGCCTGAAGATGGCAGGAGTCAGCATATCCACTCTAACGTTTCGGGATCGCTGTAACCACGGTAGCGTGTATGCACTGTATGTATGAGATAGAGACTGACTGACAGACCAAGTATGAGGGATATAAATGAGTGTGAGCATTGATTAAGCCTGATTGTGTATGAGAGAGAGGATGAATGTTTTTTGATTTATGCTTCCAGCATCCGGCAACATGCGGATTAGGCAGGACGGATATAGAGCCTTTATTTTTAGGCTGTTGAGCTCTAGAAATGTTCTCTCTCCGCTGCTAACATATTCTCTGTACTTAACCATCCCACATACACAAAAACCTCCATTTTTTCCCTTCTGCAGCTGTCTGAAGGAACAGTTCAGTAAAAAAATCAATGTGTTGCTCATATACTGATAGCACGCACTATAAAAAATAGGCCAAAGACTTTTTTTTCGTGATCTTTTTTTCTCATTTTTCTCATTTGTTATAACATAAAGTGGTTAAACCTTGACTGAAGTTCAACTGAAGGCCTTATGCTGCTTATGTCATAGAAAAAATATGACTAATATATATATTTTTTTAATAATAGTGGTTAATAATTGAGCTGATACATAAACACAATATAACCACTGTTAATGTGACAAGAAAATCATCATTTTTTCCACTTTGATCATGTTTTCCATGCACTTTTTCTTGTTATTAGTTATTTTCTTTGTGTTCCCCTCCTGTTCCCATGTGTTCCTAGTCCTGTTGTATACACAGATCAGCTAAAACATTAAATCCACCTGTCAAATAGTGTATGTTTCACTCTCATGTCCTTTCTATCAGGTCCAGAATTAAGATTTTGTACAACAGGAGCTCCTTTTTAGGATTAATCCAGATGGGCTAATCTTCACACTCCCCATGTGCATCAATGAGCCTTGAGTGCCCATAGCCCTCATTTGTCCTGTCTTGGATCACTTTTGTCAATTACAAACCACTGCAGGCTCAGAACACAAGACCTGCCAGAAGCACTGTTAGATGGAACAAGCCTGATTACATGCCATCACTGTCAGGACAAAATCTTGTATCTTCAAAATGCTACATTTTCAGAAGGTAACAATGTTTCTATGCAGTTTTGGTCATTTCTCTTGGCCCATTTACTGTGATTTTTTTCAGAGCTTTAAGTCCTGTAGAAAAAGTAAAATACAGAAAATAATGTTTAAAGAGCAATGATATATTATATAAAGGCACAGAAACAACCCGTGTGACACTAATAGGAGTTTGGTAAATAGTTATGAAGAAATCAGTGATGACAATTTTCAGTTTCACATATGGTAAATATAAAAAGAATTTAAAATATGGGCCTTTAGATAAATTACCAGCATAGTTTGGACTTGGCAGGAATCAACCAATCACGTAGACGGGATTAGATCTTTGGGTTTTCTAGATCAGGGATTTTCAGTTTGTGCCACAGTCCTCTGCTGGGACAACATGGTACTGCAGATGAGCCATGAGAAGTCCTTTCCAATAAATATATAAATAAATAAGTATGTTTATTTATTTAATCTTGTAATTAAATGTAAATGGACATGAAATGTTAGAATGAATATTTATAACACAAATACATATAAAACATAAAAGTAATGAACTTCAATTGATGTTCTTCTTCGTTTATCTGACCTGTTTTT
The DNA here is from genome assembly GCA_037576955.1 of Lepidarchus adonis. Taxonomy (NCBI): domain Eukaryota; kingdom Metazoa; phylum Chordata; class Actinopteri; order Characiformes; family Lepidarchidae; genus Lepidarchus; species Lepidarchus adonis. The sequence goes on from JBBIGC010176706.1 coordinate 6,985, forward strand.
GATTTGGAATGTATCTTATGTCTAGTCACTGTTGGGGAATCATGATTGACAGGATGGCAGCGTGTTGTACAAAGGTTGGTATAGATTTGAATGGCCAAAGAAGAGTTTTAGATTGGAAGCGCTGATTTGAGAATGAGTTATCTAGCTTAAACACGTCTAAAGCTTGCTAAAAAGCTTGCATGTTTTATTTAAAGCTTACAACATATACATTAATATACATTTCCTTTGTATTTAACCTTTCCAGGATGTTTTCTTCAGTAAACAGTCCTGGCATAGAGCCACAGCTGTTTACCAATGACACACCTACTGGTTAGCATACAGCGCTAATTCTAAACTATCCTCCACACGGCCTAGAGCGAAAATTTACCTCACAAAATTGGTCCCAACCACTGGAAACCAAAACACAATTGGTTTATTAAATAAAATTAAACCAAAAAATAATTTCTTTAGACCCAGGCCAGGCACCACAGAAGTTCCCTTGAAGAAGATACTGTCCTGCTACACTGCTTGCCAATCGGCTGGAGATAGCTGCCCACTGCTTCATGTGTGGATGGTTTAAATGTGGTGTGTTCCTAATGAAAAATTTAAGTGTAATTTTAATACTGCCACATCTGTACATGGAAGCTTCCACTTCTAGAGATAATGGTGATGGTGCTCAGTGGGCTTGTGCAGACAGGCACAGAAGGCCCATAAAGAAGTATTTCTCATATCGAGGGGGCCTGCTGAGGCTCTGCTGTAGATTGGATGAAACTATATTATGTCTCATGACAGAGTAGTGAGAAGCACAGAGTGTGTGTATGTGTGTATCTCTGATAGCAGTCACCCCCTCGGGACAGGACGGCATCGCTCATCAACCCACCCCGCGCGCACAAACTGCATTTTTAACGCCTCATTGTCAAATGTATGCCACATGAATGGCGAGGGATGAGTCGGGAAAAGCCAGCGCATGCACACTGATGTCATGATGTGCGACGTGTGTTACACACAGAACCGTGTGCTGTCAGAATGTTGCGAGCGGAGAGGGGAAGTCACGGCTGGTTTGAAGCTGTGAGGCCTTGGCTGTTCCACCTTGCAGACGGAGTGTAGCGCGGTGAAGACACATCGTTCGAATGTGGAGGATGCCTTCAACCAAAACATTAAAACCACCTGCCCAATATCGTGCAGGACAACATGTGGGGTGTTCTGTCAGAGCCAGTGTTCACAACAGCAGCTCTGGGATCAGACACACATGCATGACCCTGTCCACCAGTTCTCCTTCCTTGGACGAAGGTAGGTACTAAGCACTACACACTGGGAACCCATCCACAACAGCAAAAGTGAATGTTGGCTCGGATACAAAGAACATGCATCACAGCTTTGACAGTGTGAGGGGATCTGCACAGTAAGAGCAGTGTTGACTTAGTGGTAAGGAACTTGCCCTTATGATCAGAGGGTAAATCCCTCATTGAGCAAGGTACTGTCCCACTGCACTGCTGCAAAGGTGTAGTTGCCCACTGCTTTAAATGTTTGGGATAAATACAGAAGTCACATTTCTTTATAATGCATTTTGTGTGATAAGGTGAGTTCACAAAGACAAAGGTCACTTTCATGAAGTAGGTGACGTTACTGAGACAAAACTGGGTTAATATATAATTTCTACTCAGTATGTTGTCCAAACAGGTCTTCAAATCTTGGGTATATTGGGCTCTAGATAAAGTTTTGCAGCACCACTTGATTGACTTCAATGTTACATTTGCATTGGTTTGTCTATGTTGAATGTCAACCTTCTGCTCAGACTGTAATGTTGTGTGTTAATCGTGTGTTGACTTGTGGGGGCAGTAATGAGTCAGTCCAGACTGTAATGTTGTGTGTTTACCTGTGGGGGCAGTAATGAGTCAATCCAGACTGTAATGTTGTGTGTTTACCTGTGGGGGCAGTAATGAGTCAGTCCAGACTGTAATGTTGTGTGTTGACTTGTGGGAGCGGTGATGAGTCAGTCCAGAGTGTAATGTTGTGTGTTGACCTGAGGGGGCGGTGATGAGTCAGTCCATACTGTAATGTTGTGTGTTGACTTGTGGGGGCGGTGATGAGTCATTCCAGACTGTAATGTTGTGTGTTGACCTGTGGGGGCAGTAATGAGTCAGTCCAGAGTGTGTAATCTGTGAGGCTCATCCTTCACTGGTTGATGAAATACGGATCTTCATTAGAGCTGAACCTTGATGTCCTTATGTTTAAGATACAGCGATGTAAGCAGAGAAAACATCGCCCCCTACTGGGTTCACCGTCTGACTGCACAACATGTGAAGAATCATGTGGTATTTCTGCTCCTCCAGAATTTTAAACTAACAGCACGTAAATGCAATACAGACGTTTTCTTTGTGTTCATCAAAAACATTCATGTGAAGCTACAAGGCCTTATTCTTCAGACTGTTTACACTCCCTTATTCAAGATCTTCGTCCAGGGAGGAAGAGTGAAAGGGCTTTGCTGAGGATAATGGAGAACCTCTGGGCTTAAATTTATATCCGTGTGGTATAACAACTACACCTGTCCCCAGCTGACCCATGAATACGAGCACAGAGGTCAACTTAGTGTGTGTGTGTGTGTTTGGGTGTGTGTGTGTGGTGAGGTTATTGATCGATAGCTAGGCCTTTTTGCTGGTCGTTTAGGCGTTTTGCCTCACTGGCTTTAATGAAAGAAACCCAATCAAAGTGTCTTTCTCTCTTCCGAAGACACCACACACACACACACACTACAACACTAGCTATTCCATCATTTTCTTTTGCTTCACTCCCTTCTTTCCTGTCACTCTCCCAACCGGTCCGTTCTCGTCTCTGTGAGAAATTTCACAGTCCGTTCTGAACTAGCAGTGAAAAGGAATAAATAAACGCCCCCTCCCACCCCCCACACCCACTCCCACCCCCCACACCCACTCCCACCAACCTATTAAATCGGCCATTTTGACATCCACGTCGTGAGTGGCAGACTGCAAAGGCATTGCGCTTCATTCTTACATCCAATTTGCACCGACTTTTTGATGTGTGTATGTGTGTGTGTGTGTGTGTGTGTGTGTGTGAATGTTTAATAGATTTCTCTATAATGCGTACAGTACAAAGAGCTGGGGGTTAATTTTAAGGTCTAAGACAGAAAGAAGAGGCTGTGTGTGCGTGTGCGCGTGCGTGCGTGCGTGCGTGTGCGTGTGCGTGTGCGCATGTTTTAAAACACTAGACATCACCATAAATATCTAAACAGCTGTATAAAGTAAAAAGTATTTTAGCTATTAGTTTCCAAAAATACATTTAGATATGCAAATGAGAGGTTAAGTAATCACATATGCATATATTTGCATATTTAAAACAAGACTAGGAAAGTCTACTGTGGGCTGGACCACCATCAGCTGCATGGCATTGGTGTCATGTAAGTGTCTACAGTACAGGATGTGCCTGTGCATTATGTACAGTGAAGCATATTAATATTTTAGCCCATCTGTCTGCTGGGTCTGGAAGACCACCATTGTGATTTTTTTTAATGCAAAGTTTTGTAAAAAAAAGGAAAAGGAAAAAGTTGATCATATCATGACTACAATGAAACCAAAAGCAACAAAAATAGTATTATTATTATTATTTTTAACATTATATGAGAGTTAGCATCTTTCTTGCAATATGAACAGCTAATCAGTGCATATTAAATGTCCCCCCCACACACACTTTCATTGATATATGCCATTTAATTTTTTTATTTGACTTTTGAAACCTCAAGCATGTGGCGAATGAGATTACAGAATGAGACTGGAGAATGAGACTGGAGGAGGAGATTGGAGGAGGAGATTGGAGGATGAGATTGGAGGATGAGATTGGAGGATGAGATTGGAGGATGAGATTGGAGGATGGGATTGGAGGATGGGATTGGAGGATGAGATTGGAGAATGAGACTAGAGAATAAGATTGGAGAATGAGATTGGAGAATGGCATTGAAGAATGAGACTTGAGCATGAGATTGGAGGATGAGATTGGAGGATGAGATTGGAGGATGGGATTGGAGAATGGGATTGGAGAATGAGACTAGGGAATAAGATTGGAGAATGAGATTGGAGAATGAGATTGGAGAATGAGACTAGGGAATAAGATTAGAGAATGAGATTGGAGAATGAGATTGGAGAATGAGACTAGGGAATAAGATTGGAGAATGAGATTGGAGAATTAGATTGGAGGATGAGATTGGATAACAGGATTGGAGAATGAGATTGGAGAATGACACTAGAGAATAAGATTGGAGGATGAGATTGGAGGATGAGATTGGAGGATGAGATTGGAGGATGAGTTGTGCCATTGACTTGCTGAAATAATCATGGACTTGGAACATCACCTTGATGGTTCAATATGTGTCTCTAAAATCCCAGGATATGCTTCTACATCAATTGAACATCCCCTTGGATGCAGTCGGCACTGATGTCCTCTGCTACAGCTTTTTTCTGGGTGGCATGGTTTCCCCCAAACAAGCTAAGACATGGATTCATTTGACCACAGCACATTCCATCTGAGGTGTATTCGGGCGCAGAGAACATGGCTGTGCTTCTTTGTAGAATTGACGTTTAGCTTTATCAGCTATCAGCTATCAGAGTTCTATGCAGTGGCAGACTGTGTTCAGTAACGTTGGACTTCTGAAGTCCTCCTTAGCCTATAGGACTATATTTATCACAGCAGCTTGAAGGTCTTCTGATTGCTTCCCTTCTTTGGATTCCCTGAATGCTTCTACAATATCATGTACTGTAGATGATAATAGAAAGTTTTTCGTGATCTTGTGTTGATAAATGCACTTTTTGAACTGGTTTACAATTCTCTCATGAAGTTTTGCACAAATTTATTAAGCACGACCCATCTTTGCTTGCAGAGACTCATTTCCATTCATTCATTACCAGCGCATCTGCATATTGTGGAATGTTTCAAAAGGATGTTACTTGGATACTTAATGAGATTTTCTCTCTTGTTTTCTAGACTGTGTTGCAGGAATCAAATTCAACACATGTTTATAAAATATAGTCCAGTTGGTCAGTCTAACCATTAGGCCTTGTCCAAACGTCTGTGTCATTGGCTGAGAGTGGATCAAATGCAACCATTTTTCTGCTTGTTGGTGTGAATCAGACCATCCACACAGGCTTTCAGGTCTGGTTCCATCAGATGTGCGTTCATACATCATCAGAAAAAGTTGCTTCTTGGAGTAAATTTCTGCTAAACTTCCAATTAAATGAAAGCAGCATCATTGCATTGCTTCAAGAGCAGAAATGTCCCAGAATTCTTCACATTTTGTGCAGTCAGAAGGTGAACCCAGTAGGTGGCGATGTTTGCTCTGCCTACGTCACTTTATTAGGAGGATCTTTAACATAAGGAAATGGTCAAGATTCCATTCTAATAAAGACACTGGTTCATATTTCATCACTCCAATGAAGGATGAACCTCAAACCCCACAGCTTACACAGCTGCCTCAATACTGCTTCACAGGTAAACACACAACATTACAGTCTGGACTGACTCATTACTGCCACCACAGGTCAACACACAACATTACAGTTTGGACTGACTCATTACTGCCCCCACAGGTAAACACACAACATTATCGTCTGGGCTGCTGGTTTCCATTTAACAGGAGCAATGCCAAGGTCAGGCAGGGTGCATTAATTTATCCTAGACATGAATACCACTGTGAACAAGACTGTAAAAGTAATTTTTTGTGCTTTTGTTTGTTACATAAAAGTTCAAGAAAATCTACAGTTTACTACAAATTACTGTTCTGTTTATTAGAAAAGGGAGGGCCCCTTAAAACATCTTTACCTGACACACCTACAGGCTACACAAGGTGGAGCTAAAATGTAATCTTTACTAATAAAGTAATTGTGTATCTGTACACAGTGAGCGGTTCCCTCACTATGTCACTGCACATCACAAGCCTTCATCATTTTCCAGTATGTTCAGTGTTTCCACTAAGCCCAGCATTTTCCAGTGTTTGTGATGATACTTCTGATGAGCAGCAGAAGGTCACTCTCATGGTCACCTTTGGAAGTCATACAAAACAGAAAGTAAATACATCCGCAAAAAACAAACTTGATGTTGGACATATCTCCCAGTACCACAACCCTGACTCTCAAGCTCTGCAGGTCAATATCATTATATGAAACAAACTTTGTTTGAAAAACAAAAACCAGACTAGACTGGATGCTTTAAATGGTGGGTGGTTCTTGTTCTTCGTTCTTTCTATGTTAACCATGGTTCCCTGCAAAAACAAATGCAGGCATTGTTGCTTTGCAAAAAAAAAGAGCTTCACATGTTAGATATTGCTGCTAGTAAGATTGCACCTAAATCAACCATTTATAGGATCATCAACAAAGAGTTTCAATGGTTGCGATAAAGGGTTCAGGGGACCCAAGAAAATCCAGCAAGTGCCACTCACAATTTGGCAATAAAGAACCCACCCATGAATAAGGAATGCTACCAAAACATCCTCCAAGAGCAACTTCTGCCAATCATCCAAGAATGGTATAATGAAGAACACAATTTATTTATATAGCCCTTTACAACACAGGGTGACCAAGGCATTTCACATAAAATAAGTAAAATAAAACATATGATAAGGAAAGGGAGAAGAACAATATCATATACTATGATGATTAAATGAATAAAAAAGTACATTATGGTGCAGCCATAGCCCAATGGTTAGAGAAGTGGGTTTGTGACTGAAGGGTTGCAGGTTCGATTCTCGGAACCAGACAGCAGGCTGAAGTGCCCTTGAGCAAGGCACCTAAAAAACCCCAAACGCTCACCCTGTACGTTGCTCTGGATAAGAGCGTCTGCCAAATGCTATAAATGTAAATGTAACATTAATGAGCTGTTATTCAGCATAACAAAATAAAATAGTTTAGACCCAAATAGAGACTAAAAGCTTTCTGCAATAGAAAGGTCTTGAGATTGGATTTAAAAAGATTCCAATCTGCAAATCTCGAGGGGTAGTTTGTTGCAGTGGCTATGTGCATCTACTAAAAATGCTCCGTCCACCCATTGCTAGTATTTAGATCTTGAAATTTCCAGAAGTAGTTGGTCTGCTGATCTCAGGGATCTGTTGTAATTCCTAAGGGTTAATATCTCAGATAAATATGGTGGAGCAATGCCATTTAACAATTTTAAAAAGAAACATTAAAATCTTAATATCAATGCTAAAATGTACAGTATTCTATACAAGTTGAAGGTGATTTAAAAGTTATTGAGATACACCAAAGTAAAGAGCTGACTGTTGCGATTTAGGAAGTCTTGCTTCATCAGGATAAATCTGGAACAATGAAAGGCGAGATTATGCTTGCATGTAAAGTGAGAATAATATAGGGCCATGAATTGAGCCTTGAGGAACACCACTAGGAAGGGGGCTTTAGAGGAGAATGTGTCACCACTCGTTACAGAAAAGTGAACTAATCCAATGCAGCATTGTGGATGCCAACATACGTTTTTAGGTGAGATAAAAGTACTGAATGGCCTACTGTGTCAAATGCTGCAATGCATTTTCCAGCACAGTACCATACATCAAAAGTGATAAATAAATTCAGCGAATCAAAACATTATTTTTTAAATTCATGGCCAGGAAAGTCCCCATTGAGAAATTGTGGTCAACCCTCAAGAAGTGGGTGGACAAACAAAAACCCTTGTAAGGTCCTGTCACATGTTATTCGTTCCATGTGTTTATGTTTTGTTTTGGTCTGCCATTTGGTGTTTTCTTAGTCCCGCCCTATTCCACCTGTATCTTGTTACCTGTCCCCACCTATCTTCAGGTGTGTCATGTAGTCATTGTCACCACTCCAATATACCGTCAGTAATGTATAGGCCAGTGTTGTTATGTTTATGAAGTCATGTGTAGATCTGCGTGGTTTTGTGTAGTTCATGTGTAGATCTGGGTGGTTTTGTGTAGCTCATGTGTAGATCTGGGTGGTTTTGTGTAGTTCATGTGTAGATCTGGGTGGTTTTGTGTAGTTCATGTGTAGATCTGGGTGGTTTTGTGT
>JBBIGC010176818.1:0-14987 GCA_037576955.1 Lepidarchus adonis
CACACACACACACACACACACACACACACACACACACACACACACACACACACACACACACACACACACACCTGGATATACTTAAGTATTTAGAGAGACTTGAGAGGAAGGCCAGTGAAGATATTGAGATAACCTCTCCAATATATATATACATACAGAGGTGGGTTTGTGACCAAAGGGTTGTGGGTTTGATACCAGCCAGCAGATTAAAGTGTCCACTGCTCCAGGTGTGTGTGCTCGGTGCCTCAAACGGGTAAAAGTCAGAGACTAACCTCCCTTGAGGACTACTGGAGTATAATAAATAAATTAAAATGAAATGAGCAAACTGCTTAATGAGTTGAAATGACAAATGCCGCCCGTTTCGCAGTCAATGGCCACAATGAATCAGGAGCAGCTGAATAAAACATGGCCTACCCCTGAACTTAAAGCCAGACCAGACAGCTCTGAAAGCTTTTAAACGAACTCCGGCTGCAGCTTCTGAGCCCTGGAGTGTGGCTGCTGTAATTTGCGAATGAACTGTGTAAATGAAGAGCATGGATTAGTTCCAAATCCCTGAAGAGCACTACACTAAAGTCTCTTTCTATCACCATCCGCTCTCAGAGGCAGAGCAAGCTGCCACTGTTTCAACCAGACTTCCTGTGGATCTCATTCTGATGACTGGGAGAAACACAAGTCTCTCTCTCTCTCTCTCTCTCTGTCTCTGCATAATCAGCACTCTAAGACCAGGAGCCACTTTATGTCTGACTGCCCCTTGCATTTTAACTTCCTCATGAAATACAACACCCTTCTGACCCATGCAGGACAATCTTATATTGGAAATTCAGCCCAGAAATAAACTTTCAGCCGAGCAGCCAGGACAGACTTCGTGTCTAAAGCATGATTCTCTGAAGCTAGCATGGCTAATGTGGCAAATACATATGAATACAACATGATTTAATCAGCTACAGGGTATTTTTTTTCGACAATCAGACAATCAGATTCCTGTATTTGTTATGGTTGTTGTAACAGACCAGCATTTCTCTTGAAGCAGTGCCTGAAAACAGACCATATCTCAGCTGACCGCTCCATTGAGGTAGCCTTGAGCAATGTACTGTCCCTCTACACTGCTCCCCAGGTGCTGTTAAAAGCTGCTCACCGCTCCATGTTTTAATGGGCCCAATGCAGGTGTCACATTTTGTTGTGGTGCATTTTGATGGGTGGAGGGGTGATCAAAATGGCAAACAGTCACTTTCACTACATCAGGGGCAAGTGGAAAATCAAACATCTCTCAGCTAGGGGCACAAATGTCAAACTGCCAGCCCAATGATTGAGAGATAATTATAATTAACAGTTAATTATTTTATTTTTTCTTACCAATACCACATACAGCTTTGTTCCATGTGGCAAAAATGTACATACATAGGTATATATCATCATGCAAATAGGCAACTAAATTATTAAAAAAGGGTTAATGCTTGTTTAAATTGTTAATGCCTTCGCTTCATTAAAAAAGTGAATAAGTCTCTCTCTTCAGTCATAGATATGCAGAGTCTGACCACATGTCGATACTCCAACTGCTCCACCAGACAGCATCGACTGAGCCTTTACACACCACTTAGACACACAGAAAGGCATCTACGTTTCATCAGAACACAAAGAAGAGAGAAGAGCTGAAAAAATGAGGAAAAAGTGTGGAAAAGAAAAAGAAGGGAAAGGAAATGAGAAAGGAAAAAATAAAGAGAAGAAAAGCTAATAGGAAAGAGTGAGTAACAAGAGGAGAAAGAGAAACAGAAAAAAGACGAGGGAATAAAAAGAAAGAATATATTAATGAGAAAAAAGAGTAGAGAGAGGAAGTGAAGATATGAGAGAAGAAAATATGAGAAAAGAAAATGACAGGAAAAGAGAATATAGTTTACACACTCACTCACATGGACAGAAGAAAACACACCCCCTTTCAATACCCCACCCCCTTTCAATACCCCACCCCCCGCCACACACACACACACACACACACAAAGCCATAACATTAAATCATCTGCCTAATATTATTTACTTTCCCCACATGCTGCCAAAACAACAATGATGCATATTGTAGACACTTTCAGCAGTGGACAGACGTCAGCATGGACACTCTGACCAGTCTGCAGGTACACAGCTCCAAATGATTCAATGTTCTGACATCAGTCTATCAGAGTCAGCCGTCACAGCTATCTGTACTACTTTAGCTCTATCCATGGGTTCAGACAGGACAGGTTAGCATGTCAATGAGCCTTGGGTGCCCAGGACCCTGTTGCAGATTCTCCAGTTGTCTTATTTGTACTGCAGTTTTGAAGATGCCCGGTCTGCCCATCACAGTTTGGCCATTATACTCTGACTTTCAGAGAATTGTATAATGTATATTGTTTTATAATATATAATGTTTATATCACTGTATAGATACAAACACACACACAAACACACGTAAATTTAATCCATCTGCAAAAAGGACAGAAGTCAACTCATCTCTGCTAAGCCCGATAGAGCACACTGTCCATACACACATCCTTACTCATATGCAAAGTTTCATAACACAGTTAGAAACATGTTATGAAAGGCAAACGCATGTCTGTGATCACGCTGAGAAAAAAAAGAAAGAACCATCACACGAGACAGAATGGATGAGGAGTGGGGGGGGGGATGTAAATACACACAGTGCGGGTAAACCACACTCTTCCGCCACTGAGCATCCATCCATCTGTTCATCCATCAATTCTGGACCTTCTCTCTTCTTGTCATTTAACCATTCTGTCACTCCACAATACTAACCTTTCTGTATACTGCAGGTAGCATCACATCTCCAAAGCTGTGCCATCTTCCAAACAGCTGGACTTCTCACACACAAACACACACACTCGTCCATGCACACACTCTCCTGCTTTCCAGCTTCTGTTGCTTCTCAGTGACTCTCTCTCTCTACAGCTCCACTATGATAATACCCTGGGAGAGACAGAGGCATGGCGATGGAGGGAGGCTGGGTAAAACACAGGGGGTGGGGTTATTCTTTTTAAACCCGCCCACTTTTTTCTTTCTCAGATGCAGGAGGTGCTCAGACATGTTTAAACATTGGCGCTAACACACACAGACCGTCTTTTCTTTATACAGGGTTACAGACACCAGAACATCACTTATCTCACACTCACACACTCACACACACACTGCATGGAATGGTCCTGCATTGGAAATTCACAGTCCATTTATTTATTTATTTGTTTATTTATTTATTCTCTCTCTTTCCTCAGATTCTGAGCTTTAATCTCCCACAATCTGCTTTCCTGGCACCAGAGAGAGAGAGAGAGAAAGAGAGAGAGAGACTGGAGGGGGGGGGGGGGGGGAAAGAGGTTGGAAGGGAGAGAGATTGAGAGGAGAGAGAAATAGAGAGAGGTTGAATAACTAAAGCATGAGAACACAGCAGCTGATTCCACATCAACATCATAGATAAAGCAGCACATCTACAAAAATACAAACAGAAGAGAAATTTTACACCACTGAGAAGAGGGAGAGAGAGAGAGAGAGAAGGAGAGAGAGAGAGAGAGGCTCTGATGAAACAGCACTTCGATGCTCCACAGATACAGGGATGGATGGTGGAATCAGAACGATGGAGGAATATTCTAATTAACACATAGCTTAGCTCTGTGTAGGTGGGGTTATCTCACAATGTGTGTGTGTTTGTGTATAAACGGAGAAATGAAGCAGGAGCATTTTGGAACAGTTGTGTAATTAAACTGCCACACTAAAGCCCATATGGCTCCTAGAGAGCAGTACCAGGCCCCCTGCTGAATAATAAGGGGGTTTAGACACATTCTCTCGCTCTCTCTCATATTGTTTTTATACTAGTAATAAATGTCATAATATTCACCTGAACTGATTCACAGGCTACAGGTCAACTTGCTAATCTCTAGTACATTCTCAGAGTTTAATGAATATTGTAAAATATTTCATGTCACTGTAGCTAATACATATCTATTGATATAACTGAATAATTCAGTGTACATAATGAATAATTATGACTTAATTCACATTAGAATGAATGAATAGTTATTGATATTACTGAATAACACCATATAATGAATTATTTATTATATTTCTGAATAATTCACAGCAGTTCATGAATAATTAATGATATAACTGAATAACACACTAGGTAATTAATCATTTATTATATTACTGAATAATTCATAGTAGATAATTAATAATTAATGATAACTGAATACCTCACCATGATGAATAATAAATGAGATCTACAGTACTAATTCATTCTAGTAGATAATTAATAACTGAATAACTCCCAATATAACAAATCATTAATTATATAACTAAAATCTTCATAGTAGATAATAATCATTAATGATATTCCTGAATAACTCACAGTAGATGAAGAATAATTAAAGATATTACAGAATACTTCATGGTAGATAATGAATAAAAAATATTACAGAACAAGTCACTGTAAATAATGAATAATTAAAGATAATAACTAATGATATTACTGAACAAGTCACTAGATAATGAATAATGATATTAATCATCCACAGTAATTAATGCATTAATAATTAGAATAATTAATGATGCAACTGACTAATTCTTAGTAGAAATTAATTAATTCACAGCAGTTATTGAGTAATAAGTCTCAGGATTTATAACGGAATTGTTTCTAAAGTGAGAAGTTAAGAGCACTAAAGCCATCAGCCTCTAGAGTGTTTGTGCAATCCCAACGCAGCTCAGCACCCAGCTCATTTCACACAAAAACAAGCATCTCCATACCGGTTTCATCCCTCTCTCCTTCCCTCCTTTCACACTCTCTGTTTCTCTCCCACACTCCCACTCACTGATCCCCCGAGAGCTGAAGCGTCTGCCTACTGTCTCAAAATCTGGTGTTTGTGTATGTCCTAAACAAAAAGAGACTGATAAATAAGACTTAGTTCTTCATCAAATCTAACCGTACTGACCACTTGTCATTGTGAACACACTCCATCACACGCAGTGCACCACAGTAAAACGTGACCTCTGCATTTAACCTGTCCACACGTGAAGCAGTGGGCAGCTATCAGCAGCACCTAGATAGAAGTAGCAGGACAGCAGGACAGCACCTCAGTGGTGCCAGCACTTTCAGCCTCCGATTACAATGGCAAGGTCCTAACCACTAGGTCACCACTGCCCAAAACGCTTTTGCTTGGAGATACCAGGCTAAAGGAAGATAAGGACTAACAGGAACTTATTAGTAATGAGCTCGGCTGGTGACTGCAGCAAACACAGACCTGAAAGCATGGCGAGATGTTAAATAACCTCAAGTAGCTTCCAAGCCACAATGAGACATGTTTTAGTTATGTCCAAAACTACTGAATCTTTAGAACGTTATACACTACTCACAATAAGTTAGGGATATTGTGAGAGACGTAGTGGATGTCATACATGGTGTTTGTTTCACTTCAGACATTTTTGGGTTAGGGAGGCAATTGTATTGGGGAGATAGACACACATCATTTTGTGTTTTCCATGTAATGGTGGATATAAAAATCTGCTATTGTCAGTAAGTCATTCTAAGTTCATCATTCAAACAGCCATGAGCATACGGCGTCACTTAACGGACGAGCAGTAGAACCAATCATCATCCCCCAATCCCACCAGCACACCCCCAACTTTCTGTCCATGGATGATAATGCTCCCCTGACCTGAACCCCATAGAGCAAGTCTGGGACCAGTTGAAGCAGAGACCGGATGACTCCACCCCCACGTGACCTGGCAGAACTGTGTGTAGCACGTGTGGAAGAGTGGAACGCAGCCTCAGAACAACATCATTAGGCTAGTGAGGAGCATGAGACGTCACTGTCAAGCTGTCATTGCGGCAAATGGTGGAAACCCACGCTACTGACAGTCATTTTTTTTATATTTGGGGCTATCCCTGTTATTATTTAATATAAATATTAAACTGATTAAATTGGTGTTTCTTCTCATACATTATTAGTCATATAAAAAGGGAACTTTTACTTATTTCATTAAAATTCAGAGCAAATGGGAAAAGCACTCATGTAAATAACAATATTCCTAACTTATTGTGAGTAGTGTAATTATAATCTCATCTGATGTCCAGGGATGTAGAGCCTGATTCACTGCTCGCTGTATTTGGAGTTCTGGGAAAGAAAGGCCACCTCCATTGTGGTAAGGTTCTTAACTCTTTTAGGGTGGACCTTGATTTTACTGGCCTGGAAACAGGCATAGTCTCCTACTTGTTCACCATTCATCAAGAACTTACATGTCACATGGCTCCACTGACAAATTTTAGAAGACAGGCTAGCCCAGTAGTGTAGTGGCAGTGTTCTCATGCACCCATACAAGAAGTGGCTGATTTCCTTTTTTGTTTGTTTTATTGTTGGTTTTCTTTTATTTCTTGCATCTTGTTTGTACTGATTGCTAACTTAAAAAACAAAGAACAGACAACATTACTCATGCGGATGGTCTATGTTCATAGGGTGCCATTTTTAAAAATCTCACTGCCAGGTGTATTGTAGCAATGCTGACACAAGCAAGCAATTCTCTGTTTGGGTAGTGGAACATAAAACCTGTAATAATTTCTCCAAGTGATTTACAATAAACTATTAGTTCAATATCCTACTCTGAGCTCCAGGGCTAAAATTTTAATAAGCCTATTTCAGACACCCATGTGGGCCAATCGACTGCTATAAGACTTCTACAGATTAAAGTATAAAGAAGTGGGTTTATGAACAATGGGTTGTTAGTTCAATTCCCACTGTTAAAGTGTCCTTAAGCCAGGCACCTAACAGCTCCCAGGGTACTATGATAAAACAGACAAAAAAATATCATCACTAGTACCATGTCTTTTAAATATCAACTAAGGTGCAAAGCAGCTACTTTAGTAACTATTAATGTTTTACACCTAGTGAGACAAAGTTATGGGAACTAAACATTGCAGATACTAGCCCAGCTCAGTCAATAAAAGACAAAAAAGTGATTCATTGTGAGGTGTCATTATAAACACATACCATCATACACACCAACCTCTGTATTTAACCCATCCACATGTTACAGAATGGGCAGCTATCAACAGCACCCAGGACTTGAACCGGAAACCCTTCGATCACAAGGGCAAGGTCTTAATCATTAAGCCACCACTGCCATCACTTATTTACCAATGAATGAATAAATGAATGAATGATTGAATTAAAAAATAAATAAATGTATTGATTTAAAAGCACACTGATGGAAACGTTCAGCTCTGAGAGCACTTTTTACATGGACAAATAAACGCTGCTGGTAGTGAATGCAACTCTGCAGAAAATATCTTGCTCTTTGGAAGAAGACGCAACTGAAACAACCTCCTCTGCCAAGAACACCTGCATTGATCACCACCAAAACGTGAACATGTCTCAAGGGAGAACGCAAAGCAAACGAGGCAATTTCAACTGCCTTGTCAGACTTTAGTTCTTCTGCTGCTCAGATGCTGTAGATAACATTTGCTTTTTGTGCACATCATTCTTAATGAGTTTAAGGAGTTTGCTGTCTGAAGCCACTTTAAAGGCCCATGCACTCCATTTCTCCAAAACAGCCAAAAATACCAGAGAGAGATACCACTCCCCATCCCTGAGTATGAAACAGGCTGGTTTGTATTTTATGTGCTTGAAAAGCCAGTTATTCATTAAAATGTTTTTTTTATCAGTGAAATAAAAATATTAACAGTGGAAAATGAAAGCTGTTAATGAAGTGAAGTAAAACTAACTGTCATTGTGAACACACCCTATTACACAAAGTGACCACAATAAAATGTGACCTCAGCATTTAACTACTCCACATATGGAGCAGCGGGCAGCTATCATCAGTGACCAGAGAGCAGTATAGCAGGACAAACCTTTGCTCAAGGGTACCTCAGCGGTGTGTGGGCTAGAACCTGTGACCCTTCCATCACCCTTCCATTTATTTCATGGGGCAGTGGTGGCCTAGTGGTTAGGACTTTGCCCCTGGGATCAGAAGGTTGTAGGTTCAAGTCCCTGCCCGGGCACCACTGAGGAACCCTCGAGTACCCACTTCAGTGCTCCCCGGGCGCGGCTGTTGACTCAAGGGTACCTCAGTGATGTTACCTTTGGTCTGACCCTTGTCTAGACACCCATGATATGTTGATTTATTAGCATTTTTCCAAATGTTAATGGCCTTTCACTGTTAATACAATCAAAAACTATTATTTACTCACGCAATCTGATTCTGAATGCTTACTAGCTCACAAGACATCCAACAATAAAGGCATCATGATGCTTCATACAGTGATGCACACTATTCCATGTTACTCTGATCAACATGGCCAGTATGAATATACACAGGATTTAAAGGGGACAAAGTCATTCAGTGCGGCCCTAGGAGAGATTAACAGGTTTGACATGGTTAATCACTCAGCACATGTACTGAACAAACTGGCCGTGTGTGCTTACGTCTCACTTTGGCACCGGAGCCCACAGAGGAAGAGCTGCTGTGCCTGTGGATTACTGCACTAGTGTAATGGGCAGATCTGTGTGTTTATAGCATAGAGGCCCTGGATAGACTGCAAAAGGGCACGATCATGCTCATATGCATGAAAGAAGCCAAACAGTGCAACAAAACAGTATAAATACATGTACATCTTGCTTCATGGATAAAATAAACCACATTAGTTCAGGTATAGTTTGTTAAAAAAATCTGATTTAAGTAATTTCTTTCCTTACACCACAAAAAGTCAGTCAGCCAAGACATGCACATGCTTCAAATGTCTGTTTTTAAGAAGAACTGTCATGCACAATATGAAACTGTGTGAATGTGCACCACTGCTGGCTTGGTGTCAACATAAGACTGAAGTTCATATAGAAGCACTATCTGAAATTAGTAACGGTTATGTCTGTGATTAAACAATTCGCCAGATGCAGAATGAAAGACTCTCCAAATATTGCAAAAAATTCCTGCAATAAAAATGATACACATGCATGTAATAAAATTGGCTGATACAAACAAATTTTTTTAACACACTTTCTCTTTTCTGGCTGTATCTACTGGCTCACCTGCGGGCCTCTCCCTCCTCGTAAGGTGGGATGATGACCACTTTGACCGTGACCGAGGTGCGCAGCAGGTCGATCATCTGCTCGTGGCTCAAAGTCACCGCTGCAACCTTGCAGATCTCCACCAGGCGGCTGCCCTGTCGGAGCCCAGCCTGCCAGGCAAAGCCGTACTCCTCCACCTCAGAAACAGTGCCGTCCAAGCGCACGTGGAAGCCCAGCTGACCCAGGCCATTCCGCCTTAGTGTCATGTCCACTGTCTCACAGCCAATAGTCAGTGCCTGAATGTGGAGAAAAGAAGCAGAAGCTGGTAAACACTCATTAGATAAAACATCTGGCTGTCACACATGTGATCTGACTGCAGAGACAAGTAGGTCACATCTAATAGGAATTACATAATGTAGAAAAAGCTGTTGTCCATGCTGGTGTTTGTGGTAATAATGCTCATAATTAAATATTTTATTATGAGTAATATGATCAGTGTTACACAGCAAAACCCAAGTCACACTATTTTTTAATGCAACTTATATAAATATTGTACATCTGAATATGTAAAACATTTTATATGAGCAGCATGGTGGTGCAGTGGTTAACACTGATCCCAACACAAATGTCTTTCTGTGTGGAGTTTGCAAGCTCTTCTTGAATCTGTGAGAAGTCTGAGGTTTCATGGATGTACAGCCCATTTCAAGTCACCACACAGCAACTTAATGGGATTAAGATCATGGCTTTGACTCGGCCACTCCAGGACTCTATTTTTTAGGTGGATTTACTGGTATGTTTTGGATCATTGTTGTGTTGCAGGGTCCAGTTCCGCTTCAGCTTTACTGTTCTTACAGATGGTCTCACATGTTCTGCAAGCACCCTCTGATACATGGTAGATGGATTCTATGATGCTGAGCTGCCCAGGTCCTGCTGCAGCAAAACATCCCCAAACCGTAACACTATGACTCCATGTTTCACAGTTGGTATGAGGTTCTTTTCCCAGAATGCTGTATTTAGTTATGTCAGACATGTCCTCTGTTCTGGTGTCCAAATAATTAAATTGACTCATATGTCCAAAGAACATTATTCCAGGAGTCATGGTGTTTGTCTACATTTACTCTGGCAAACTTCAGTCTGGCTTTGCTGTTTCTCTTAGAGAGCAAAGGATCCTCCTTGCACACCTCCCATGTAAGTTAAAATGGATGTCTTTTAAAATCCCTTACCAGACATATAAGTTGCTACAATCCTCAATCTGAAGGCTTCAGACAGCTCTTTTGAGCTCAACATGGTGTCCACTCTCACCTAAACAGTCAGGAGCACACTAAACTAAATATCTGAGGTCTAAATAGGGCAAACCTCCTTCAAAATGCTGAGTAACAGTGTTCTAGCCATGTGCACCCGATGTGCTACACCTGTGTGTGATCGAACCAATAAAGGTGTGTTCTAACTTATTCCTGCCATTTTTGTAGAATTACATTTACAGAAGATTTGGAAAAGTGTTTTTTAAAAAAAGACTTTTCTAAAAAAAAAAAAGTTTTAATTGTTGTATTTGTTGTATTACATTAATCAAATATCCATGACCAAAACTGTTACAAAAACACCCAAGCTTTCATAAGGTGTCCTAGATTTTGGAATGACTGTATATTGTTTGTTTGTTTATTAAATCTTAGTAAAAAAAAAATGTTAAACAATCAAAAAGAGGAAGATTTACATTTTTAATGAACTCTATAGGAACAAGTAAACACATAAAAACAGCTCTGGATTGTGCATATAATCACTGGTAGATTTGACTCTAGATGGTCAATCAATTACATTAACAGCTCAGCCTCTACTGGTGATTACAAAATTCAGAGCGAAATCTAGATTCAGCGTCCAGATCCGAAGACCTCTGGTTAAGTATGATGATAAGGATTAGGTTTTACTGGTTTAGATCAAAGTTTGTGTTTAAATGACTCTCAGGACTATCTGACCAATAATAGTGGAATGTTTTTTTTTCACGTTGTTATTTATATAATTACTACAAATATACCAAGAATGTTTTCTTATTAACTCACACCTCTACCAAAAAGCAACCTTTTCCTCAAAGTGTAATGTTGGTAGCACAAACTAAAACTCTGGTACAAATATGGTATAAACACCTGAGTGGTTTGAGTGCTAACATCACAAAAAGAGGAGAGTATGTGAGCATTATTCCTCAGGGTAGAGCTCTGGTCAGTTCCTTGTTGAAGACGGATTTAAACAGCTGTTCTCTTTAATGTGTTACAACATGACAACCCATCAAAATAAGCACACTCATTTATCTGAAGCGATTTGACAAGATGTCCCAAGCACTTTGAGCAAACACATGCCCTCAGACTGCAATGCACAGTGTGTTCTGACATAACCACCTCTTTGGGATTGGACCAAACAAGCCAGCCTTCATTCCCCACATACATCAGTGAGACTTTGGTGCCCATGACCCCATCACTGATTGACCAGTTGTCCTTCTTTGGTTCACTTTTTGTAGGTAATAACTACTGCACACCTGGATTACGCCACAATACCTGCTGTTTTGTAAATGCTCTAGGTATCACAATAAGCCCCTTGACACATTAACTTCAACAACTGACTGTACACTCGCTGCCTAATATATCCCACCCCACTGACAGGTGCCACTGTAATAAAACAACTATACATTCGATGTAATTCACTTCACCTGTCAGTCGTGCTAATGTTCCTCCACCTTTTGATAGCTATTCTATATGTGAACTTGTCTCTGGTGCATAACATCTACCTTTAATCTCTGAACCACCTCTCGAATATCCTGGGCTCCTCCCTCAGGTACGCGCAGTGCCACGTGGTCCCCACGTCCATAGTAGATTTTTAGGGCCAGCCTCTCGGCCGTCCAGCCAATCACGTCGGCACAGAAGCAGTTGAACACCACCTCCTTAGTGGAGCAATCGGCCAGTACAACAAACTCTGCAGAGATGGCCAGGACACAGGGAAGCTCCGCCCCTCCTCCGCTGAAATCCTGTGCTACAACTCGCCATGCCACCGCTCCTAAAGCCCCAAGCTCCGCCCCCTCCCGCGCCCGCCCCCGCTCCCGGCGCTTTGAGGCTAGGGAGATAAGGTTGTTGAGTTTGCCTGCTGTGTCCAGCGGGGTGCTGGAAACACAGTTTTCGGCCAGATCCCGCAGGTAGCCCTGCCGCGTACGAGTGGCCATGGTGTGGAATTTGTCTGACTTGTGAGCAGCGTTTTCAGCATTAATGATCTTAGCCAGGAGGAAGGAACGGAAAGTGGCAGAGTCACGAAAAGTGGCACCGCTGGGGGGGAGGGGTGGGCCAAATGGGGGGACGTCCTTCATACGGGTCACAGCAACACTGCAGAGAGAGAGAGAGAGAGAGGTGGTGTGGGCTTCTACATTTCAACAAAGCTTTATATAAAATGAAAATAACAACAGCAACACCATTAATAATATTAATGATACAAATAACAATAGGAACCTCTACTATCAAACACACAAAAAGTTTTTAAATAATACAGTCCCTTTAAGAGAAAAAACCCCACTGAATAATAAAAAAATATATATTAATAATAATAATAATAATAATAACAACAGTAATGACAATAACAAATGACAACAATATTTAATAATAATAAGTGTAATAAAAAAACAAAAACATTTTTTTTCTTCTACGATACAGTCCTAATGGCCTCCTTCTCTGAGAATGAATGGACAAGTTTGTGATGTACTTCAAAAAAGATTTTTTGGTCCAGTAACCATGGCAACTGCTGCCAGGGAGCGGTTGCTGTGGCAACCAGCCTCCGGTAGCCGTGGAAGTGTGGTGAGGCTCCTTACCTGTAGCAGGTGTTCTCTGTGCAGGGGTTGTGCACACGGACAATAACAAAGACATGCTGGAAGTGGGAGCGGATGTTCTGGGGGGTGAAGGGGAGGGCCCCTGGCTCCTGGAAGATGATGGTGACGATGTCATTCCCAATGTGCCTCTTTCTCAGGAGCTGACGAAAAACAGAGGGAGAGGGGATGGGGAGAAAACTCTGAGATTGCAACACAACAGGCAGAATAATTTTACTCACCGAAAAGATTCACATCCATCCACCCACCCACACACTTTTAAGCCCTAATTCTTATAATCAAGAATTTTATGAGAGAGAGAGACAGAGAGAGAGGGGGGAAAGAAGAGAGAGAGAGAAGAGAGAGAGAGAAAAGAGAGAAAGAATGAGAGACACAAAAAAGAATAAAGAGAAAAAAGAGGGGAGTGGGGGGAGGGACAGAAAGAAGAAAAAAGGAGAGAAAATAGAGAAAGAAAGAGGCCACGATGAAATGTGACCTCTGTATTTAACCCACCCACCAGTAGAGCAGCAGGCAGCTATTAACAGCACCCAGGCAGCAGTAGAGCGGGGTGCTACCTTACTCAAGTGTACCTCAGTGGTGCCTGGGCTGGGTATTGAACCTACAACATGCCGATCACAAGGGAAAGGTCCTAATCTCTAGGTCATCACTGTCCACTATGTGCACATGTTTACAACTCTGACACAGATGGAGGCAGGACTACACCCCTAGTGGTGTAAGAAGTGCATTTCAGCAGCAGCTGTAAACACAATACTGCCCCACACACCACCCGCTCTCTTCCACAGGGCTGCACACAACACAGTCTAATGAGGAGATCAAGTTCAGCACTGTGCGTGTGTGTGTGTGTGTGTTCTCATTTGATCTTATAACACGAGGGATGAAAGCATGAGGGATCTGACAGCACAGTCAAAGAGTGTTTACAAAAATCTAAAGCTATTAATAGTCATGTGAACGAGTTTGCATGAGCCTGTGAGTGACAGGCCTTCGAGCTGAGTCACAACAGTACAAGCCCCACACACACACATGCGCACACGCACACACACACACACACACAATTTGTTATCTTTGTGAGTACACTTCACTGTGTTTTGTTTTACTGTATTTCAGTAATACTACACCACCACCTAAACCATTAACCTCACATTTTCTTTTAGTTTTTCAAAAAAAAAAGAAAGTTGCATGGTTCCTTCTAAAGACCAGCAAAATGTCTCAGTTTTAGTTGTTCCAATATTCCCATCATGACACTTGGTCCTCGCAAAAAGTGAAATACAAGTGCAGAAACACACACATACACGCATATGCGCGCATGTGCACGCATGCACACACACCTACCTTCATTTCTAAGCTGTAATTAGGATCAGGAACATAAACAATTCATCATGCAAATGTGACCTCTGCATTAATCCCATCCACACATGGAGCAGCCATCAGCAGATGCCTTGCTCGAGGGTACCTCAGCGGTGCCTGAGCTGGGATTCACGACCCTCCGATCACACAAGCTCCTAAACCAGTAAGCCACTACTGCTCACCATTTATCACATAAAACGTGTGAGAGGCTGCCAAGTACACTGCATGTGTGTGTGTGCGTTTCATATTTTTATTCATTTAGGCCAAAATGTGTCACAATGCGTTAAATTAATTTATCAATTAATTAGAAACAGAAATGTCCACTGAAAAATCATGTTATGTTAGTTATGATTAAAACACACACACACACCCCTAGCTGAGGGAAACAGTCAGTCTCTCTGAAGTGTCCAGAGGGGGAAAAAAAATTAGCCCGGAGGCTATTCTCCAACAACATACCCCCTAGCATCTCTCTACATCCACTGAAATCTCTTCCCCACCCAAAGAGGGGAGGGGGGTTAGAGAGAGAGGGATACCCAGGGAGATACAGACAGATAGATATACAGAAAGAGAGAGAATGATAAAGATCAAGCGAGAGAAAGAGAGCGAGAGAGAGAGAGCGAGAGCGAGAGAGAGAAAGAGAGGGAAGGAGAGATGGAGAGATAGAGAGATAGATAGAGAGATAGAGAGATAGAGAGATAGATAGAGAGATAGATAGATAGATAGATAGATAGATAGATAGATAGATAGATAGATAGATA
>JBBIGC010176834.1:0-14986 GCA_037576955.1 Lepidarchus adonis
AAAGGTGACAGTGGCAAGGAAAAACTCCCTAATTATAGGAAGAAACCTTGAGAGGAACCAAGGCTCAGAAGGGGAACACATCCTCCTCTGGTCGACACCAGAGAGTAATAAAAGAGAAGAAAATTATGAACAAATAAGATCAGGAGTTCAATGTGAAGAGGCATCTGCAGTTCCTTAACACTACAATTCCTGAGAAATTTATTCTCTGGTGTTGTTTCCCCCTGCTGAGATTTTCACAGGTCTCCAGTTCCTGCCTTTGTTGTGCAAACCACCCATTACCTGTGAGACCTGGCACATTTGCATTTATGTAGCAGTAGCAAATCACTTATGCTTCACTTCGCAAGCTGGACCCACAAAGTCTGCTAAGATTTGTCATTGCCATAGTACATTTACATTTACATTTATTCATTTGGCTGACGCTTTTGTCCAAAGCGACTTCCAGGTACAGGAACAACTGATTCAGACACTGTACAAATTGTGAATAAAACCAGAATGCAATGTGGAAGTTTCAAATTTCAATATTTTATTTAGAATACAATATAGATGTCATATCAAATGTTTAGGATGTTGAGAAAATGTATAATTTTAAGGGGAAAATGGTTGATTTGAAATTTCATGGCATCAACACATCTCAAAAAAGTTGGGACACGGCCATATTCACCACTGTGTGGAATCCCCTCTTCTTTTTATAACAGTCTGCAAACGTCTGGGGACTGAGGAGACAAGTTGCTCAAGTTTAGGAATAGGTCTTAGGTCTTTGTCTTGCATTGTCATGCTGGAAAATGCAAGGTCTTCCCTGAAAGAGACAATGTCTGGAGCAGATGTTGTTCTAGAACATGGACATACATTTCAGCATTGATGGTACCATTCCAGATGTGTAAGTTGCCCAAGCCACACGCACTCATGCAATTCATGTGATTTCCATTACAGTAGCATTCCTGTGTGTGATGCAGTGCCGTCTAAGGGCCCAAAAATCACGGGCATCTAATAAGGTTTTCCGGCCTTGACCCTTAAACACAGAGATTGTTCCAGATTCTCTGAATCTTTGGACGATATTATGCCCAGTAGATGATGGTAACTTTAAACGGTTTGCAATTTTTCTCTGAAAAACTCCTTTCTGATATTGTGCGGTGATCCTCTGCCCATCTTGACTTCTGAGAGACACTGCCACGCTGAGACGCTCTTTCTATACCCAGTCATGTTGCCAATTGACCTAATAAGTTGCGTATTGCTACCTGTCCCAACTTTTTTGGAATGTGTAGCTCTCATGAAATCCAAAATGAGCCAATATTTGGCATGACAGGTAGCTTTCTGTCCATGAATGCTCTCTTCAGTACACCTACAACTACTACCTCTCCTTCTACAACTACCACTACTACAACAACTACCACTTGTACTACTACTGCTACAGCTACTACAACTACTACTACAACTACCACTACTACTAGTACTATTACTACAACTACTGCAACTATTAGTGCAGTTAATGTATTATCCTTTTCTACATTTTTCTACATCACTTGCTTCAGTCTAGGTCTTCAGTATTGTGGAATAAAGGAAGCTGATAAGGAAGACCAATAGGGAGGGAGTAGTAAAGACCAGATACAGCAGATTCCAAATGAATGTTGTTACATGAGTGAGCTGGGTACTTCAATAAGTTCTTTTGATATTTCGTACCTTCAACGCATCAGATAACACAGTTCAACATATCTGATGACCATATAAGCCCAAGATAAGTCATCTGCTGTTCCTTGATGGGTGTGTGTTTATACATTTACCAGATCTTCGGATGATATAGGGCTTTGCTTTTTGTTGGTTGTTCAGGTTCATGTTCCTGCAAAGCTTCATGCCAAAGATAAGGGCAGTTAAGAGCTTGGCCACAAGAGCCGGACCATGTCATCACAACATAAAACCACCAAATTTGTGGCCCCTTATGAAAGGCAAAGGAGTTCACGATGAGTTCACATGACATGAATAACACTTACACTGATGAACCTGAGAATGCTGAAGCTACAGACCTTCTCACAAGGTAGACTCACCACATCACAGGAGTGCTAAGAACATTCTAAAGTCAAATGTCAGTACCAATTTTGCTTGTTCTGTGAAATTAAAGCCTTGCCCCTTTGAAAAACCTGCTGGACCAAAATTCATGGACTTATCATCTTTATTTGGACATTTATTAATTCAGATAACACATTCATTCATTCTTCAAACCAAGGGGAAGCTGGAGTCGATCCCTACTGACTACAGGCCCAAGGCAGGGTTCACCTGGGACAGGAGGCTAATCCATCACAGGGCAACAGAGAGACTATGGGCAATTTAGATTAGGCAGTCAAGCTAAACCACAAGCCTTTGGAAAGGGAGGAAACCAGAGAACCTGGAAGAATCCTACACAAACATGGGGCGAGCTTGTACACTCCACACAGACCTGGGGATCAACACTTTAGAGGAAAATGAAAACTGGTCAGTTCTTCAAAAAAACCAACATAAAGATGGCACATTCAAATAACAGGACAAAGCTGGGCAAAATTGCATTCCTACAGTAACAATATTTTGGAATTTTTAATTAATTACTTGATATTTAAAGTAAACCTGTTGCCTATTTCCAGTCAACCACAAATAACCTTTGGTCTTGTAATATACCAATAATCCCTAAAGATACTTTCATTATAGACTCTATGCCAGCATTTCTCAGTCTGCTGTTGGAGGACAACTGTGGAAGGTAAGTCAATAGCTTAATTTTTCACTCACACCACAGTACAATGAGTTCACTGAAGTGAGACTAATGATCCTCTCTGAGATGAAAAGTGATGTTCCACAATATCACAATACATTTAGAAAATCATATTGTGACCACAACCTATCATGATAACAATAAATATTGTAATATTGTTCAGCTCTAAACAGTCATCCCAAACCGCATCCCTGTAGCATCTCTATCCTGTACATTTGTTATTTACACTAATCTAAACCCCCATAATCACAAAATACATTTGGTAATTAGCTGATTAGCTGTGAAGTGAAAAGTGACATATGCAGGGGGTCAGCCAGGACCAGGTTTAGGTAACTACAGGACACAAGTTTGCATCACAGAGTGTTACGTCTATGGTTGCTGTCCTGTTCTTTTCTCCCTTTCAGGTGTCCTCGTCATGGCTGTAGACACCAGAACGGTGTGGCTGATTAAGCCAGTGAACCTCAGAGGTTAAAAGCCAGTCACAGCATTCAGGAAGCAAGAGATGGGGAGGAGACCACATTTCAGTATTGTGTCTTATGGCTTGTGTATATTAAGTGCTATGACAAAGCTGTGGTGAGTAGGGAGCCGTTTCCTTTTTGTTTTACTGGTTTTCTTATGGTTTTGTTAGCTAGGGAGTTAGGTCTGTTGTGTTTCTTTCTTTGATTAGTTAAGAGTGATACTTTGTGAGTTAGAGGCTTTTGTTTATTATTTTGGCTTGACGGCTCCTGAACTAAACACCACCTCATGGTCAACCCTAAGACCTTTAAATAAATGACATGGTCTTTTTAAAATCTCAGTCTCCTCTCGTCTCTTCCTTTTATGTTATGACCTGACCCTAGACGGGTCGTAACACAGAGCAATGAACTAACTTGTCCTCATTTTTACTAGTCAAATATCTCAGTAACTGCACTTCAATAGAGATTTTTCTCCAGGTCAGGGAAATTTTTAGGATTACCTTCATTATATTTCACAACACTAATTGCAATGAATAGGTCTTAATTGGTTTTAGGCCTTAATAGTAGGGATGTCCAAATACAATCGCAAATATCAGTACTTGGTAAAGATCAGGACATTTTAACATTTAATATTTAGCATGATTGAAATGTCAGCAGTGTGGAAATATTTTAAACTGAAAAATGGAAGCAGTCCAGTGGCCATGTGTACTGTTTGTAATGCAAACATTTTGCAAGTCGGTAGTAACGGAGCTGCATTTAATACCACCAATCTGATACGACACCTAAAAAATAAACTCTCAACGAAATACAGCGAGTTCACTCAGGTCACTGACTGCACCGAAGAAACACACACTGGAGGACACATATAAAGATTAAAGAGAGGGAAACTGAATTCATGGCTTTGGATGAGCAGCCAGTCAGTTTGGTAGAGAATACAAAATTTCACCATCTTTTACTGAACCTACAACCTGCGATTAGCTTTACCACAGACAGTTGGAGTTCCAATTGTTTGCCCAGTGTGGATACTTAGCCTCACTCTGCACTGGATTAACGCCTTGTTTAATATAAAGTGTGCGTTATTGAAACATATCATTTTCTCTGATCTTATACAGCAGAGCGTGTCGAGGACATGCTGGACACTTAAGAAATGAAGAAAAAGATTCACGTAAATTTGTGGGATAAGGTGAGAATTCAGTTGTCGTTTGTCGAGCATAGGATTTAAAAAACTTTAATTTACCTGAAGAGGGCGCTGTGAAACTGTTATCTAGGACTCTATAAGGCATGTGATAACTGCCATATGGGTTTGAGCCCCATTCATGACCTGTTCAGAATTTCAAAAAATCATCACTCAAATGCTGTAAATGTACATATAATTGCTTTAGCAGCCATTAGCTTTCTTGGTCCAAGGTAGGTTCCACATACAAAGAAACCCTCTGAGAAATGACCCTGCTCAAAGGTTACCACCCCTGTCACCCCATTCTCCCCAGTTTTCGGTACGTGTTGGTACCGAAGTAGGCTGAACCATGATTAAAGAAGACACCTTGCAGTTTATCAGCATTGACTTTTAACATCGGGTTTAGAGCGTGGGGTACATTGCTTTTTTTCTGGGAGATGACATTGTGGTGTTCTCAGAAACAGACACATTTTTTTCAACCTTAGCAGCTCATGGGATAGGGAGGGCACTGTTTACTCAATCTACCCTGGTGGTGCTGGGGATTGAACCAACAACCTTCCAGCTACAACACCTTTTCTTCAACTATTAGGTCACGGTATGGAGTCAATGCAGCTAGGCTTGGAATTCAATAATGTTCCCTTTAGCAAAGACGCTGAGGATGTTCTCTTCAGTTCTCCAAAGATCCAGTGATGTGTGTGCATCCTGTTAAAAGTGTAAAAAATCACAACATGATGTTTAAGGTTCTTTACCAATTTAAGGCTTCTTGTTTGCATCATGTAGCACTTGTTCTAAACTGGTAAAAGGTTCTTCATCCCTCATTTATAAAAATGATTCTTGTAAGAACCATAAAATAAAAGGCTCTTTAGGAAACCAAAAGTGGTTCTTCCGTTGGATTGGGCAAATAACCCTTTCTAGCATCTTGACGTTATTTTTATTTTTTACTATTTAGGGAGTTTTTTCCTTGCGTCTGTCGCATTTGGATTGTTCAGTAGGGGCTTGAACCCGGAGTCTGTAAATTCTGTAAAGCTGCTTGGTGACAATGTCAGTTGTAAAAAGCCCTATACAAATAAAATGAACTTGAATTGACTTCATGATCAGTCCATGATCAACTCTGCCTTGGGCCTTAAGTCAGCTAGGATTGGCTCCAGCTTCCCTGGGACCCATAATTAAGTACTGAATAGATGAAGCTCTATCACCTCATTTTCTGTATTGTTCTTAAACGCATGAAGTGCATGCGTTTGGAATCGACTCGACTTTTTCCAGGATCAAAGAGCATGATGAATCTGCTCAACAATGTTTAATGGACTAATGAAAAACATTCTTCCAAGCGTAAATGCTTTTATCTTCTGCTCTAAAGTTTCAGTAAACCTCTTTCTTTCAACAGCATGTGAGATTAGAATTCAGTTCTGCTTTAAATAGCAGCACATTTTTTTCAAATACAGTTGAAAAGGGTCTTTCTGTTGAGTGATGTTATGACCTCACTTGGCATAGACTCAAGCTCTTCTCCCTTTTGGCTCTGTAATCTTAATCACATCCCGCGCAGTAGCCATGGTAGTGTGTGGTGATGAGGGCATGTGGTGCACAGAAAGTCAAGTCGACCATGTATCAGGGATTTCTGTACTCATCACACATTTTGGGCTGCAGCTTCACAATGGAAACCTGTGAGTGATACTGACTGATCTGCATAGTGGTTTTGTTGAATAGGAAGTATTGGTACTGAAGGAGAGTTGAGTTCTACTAAAGGATATTTTCAGTTTTGGTTTTCGGTAGTTTGGACCCCAGCAATCAACGGTTATACTGATTATTTACAAGAGGAGCAAATTCATGACCATTGTAACTGTCCCCTGGAGTAGTCGACAGTCAAAGATAACTCCAAAGGCAAGGTGTGTAATCGTCTGAGAGGTTACAAAGGCCTGTCTCACGTTGATTAATGTTAATATTTGAGTCCATCACACAAAAATACTGAACAACACTGGTGTGCATGACTGGGCTGAAAGGAAAAAGAACATATCTGTCCATCAACAGTTTACAGTTTACCTGAAGAATGGTTTATAGATGGATAAAGCTGAAATAGAAAAATAGAATATAGTAAAAAAATTACAGTATTACATTACAGCATCTCAACATACTCTGCAACTGCAGGAGTGTGATTTTTTCCCACAGTAGGAGCAGATGTTTTTTGCAGTCTGAGTGCATGTGGAAGCTAGCTGGTGTGTGTGAGACAGTCTCACACTTGTGTGTTGTGAATGGCACCCGGGTGTGGCTGTAGTGAAGCCAGACAATGATACATGAGAACATGTGTTTTTGTTTGCCGTGGACCTCCCATTCTAAAGAAAACCTGTGTGTAAACAAAGTGTCTTTCACTTCTTCAGCCTCATTATTTCATATAGTGAATACATCAACAGGTAAAAAAGCAGGTATTCCATCTAAGGACCAGTGTGGGGATGATCAGTTCAGGATCCTCCTTCTGATTATAGAAATTTCAGCATGGAATACCTTCTAATATTAGAACCGATACAAATAAAATTCATACAGTTAACAGTACATGTTTGTCATTGTATTTATTTACCATTTCCAGAATTCTCCTTGTGGAAGCCTGGAATTATTTGTAGAAACCATCAAATCCCTGGTTTGGGCTCAATCATTGGTTAAATCATTGAGAGAGTTCATGCACTGGCTGGAGGCACTGAGGGGAATCATCAAACTTGCGCTGTTCTGACAGCTCCCAACACACACCAACTATGGTCTACACACAAAACTCATTTAGATTTTTTTTACTACTTTTGTTTCTGATAATAAAGACACTTAGATAAATGGGAACAAAGACTTTTGCACAGGACTGATAATAAAGCTGCATGAATATTATAAGTGGAGCAGTGGGTCAATAATAAAAGAAGACAAATGTACAATATTGGGTTTATGTATTTTATTTATGATTTAATTATACAGAATGATGGGGAAACATATGAAGTTATATTAACTCTGTTGGCTTTCTCCAGTCTCATTAGCTTTGTGTGTTAATAGTAATTTAAGTTTACACTCACTGTTGAAACTGCAAGCTGTCAACACTTTGCTATCTTCTTGTAGCCTTCTCCTGCTTTGTGGGCATCAATAACTTTCATTTGCAGAGTCTAACACAGCTGCTTAGAGGAACACATGGTTGTTGAGTGTCCACAAGTGTGTGCACAAGGTTTGAAGAGTCAGAGTATTTGTAAAGCTTTGAAATTTACTAATGACAGTTGTTGCAATGCATCAGATCTAATGAGCTGATTAAGGTCTGAAACCTTGTAAAAAAGAAGAGTTTGGAACTCTAAGGGTGCCCAAACTAATGCCAGTTGTCACGGGTAAACAAAGAAGGCGGAAATACCGCAAAGTGGATCCTCGCGTGACCACAGGAATAACTTGGAAAGTGTCCAACTGTAGCGTGCATGGAAAGCCCAGTCGCTACAGAAGCGAAAAGGCAGGTAAGCCACGTGATATGATCTATGAACGCTCTGTAGTGATTAAGAAGCGCGCACCAAACACTCTCCGTTCACATACACACACATAGACAGAAAGTAAGTAGAGTTTCACCGAGCTAGGGTTACTCACGGTACCGGAGAACAGGGTTAGAGAGGACACGTCGGCATGAAGCATGGACTTCAATGACTGTGTGAATGAGTCTACCAGTTTCCTGATTAAATACTCTCTCACGGGAGTCACTTCCGGTACCTCTGGACGTCACGTGAACTGGTGTGCGTGACAGCCAGTTTTTATTTTTGTTCAGTTTATGACATAAAAAGTATCTATGCATCATTTTTTGTTGAAAGGTTGTTGTACCAAAAATGTATCTGTTAGTTACTTTTGCATAAGTCTATACAGTGGGCCAAAAAAGCATTTGACTGCCACCGACTTGAAAAGATGAGATAGGTCTGTAATGTTCATCATAGGTTCACTTCAACTGTGAAAAAAATCTAGGAATCACATTATTTTTTATGAATTTATTTGTATATTGTGTAATATAGATTTACATGAAGGAAACTGCTTGGCCTTCATATTCCTATAATGAAGTAGGGTGCATTGAAAAAGTATGGAGAATCTGTGGCAAGACCTGAAAATCTATTTTCTGGGAGATCTTTTGCGAAAAAGGACTGTTGATGTGCAGCTGTAATTGCAGTGGAAGGTGGTCTGAAGGGGGGCTGAATACAAATGCACACCATACTTTTCAGATTTCTATTTGTTTATTTGAGCACCATACGTGTTAATTTGTGGTGGTAAGAAGGGGTATGAATACTTTTTCAAGGCACTGTAAATTGCCTTGAACCTTTACTGACTTTCAATGACAAATACTTCACTTCAGAGTCTAATTAGAAAGTATATCAACAAGCAATCAAGTAAGCATACTCCTTATTAGACTGTTCTGGTCGAAGGAGGTCTCTGGGGCTCTTGGAGGCTCATGAAGACTCACGATTGCGGGTGTGTCTGTTGGATGGATTGTGTTGAGTGTTGTCAATAATAAAAGAATGTACTGATGAAGTGTTGCGTTTGGAATTCATTTGTCCGTCTCCACCCAGAGATTACATAAGTGTACGCTACCCATGGCCGAAAACGGGAACGCTCATTGGGCACTAACTTAAGACAGACCATCGGATTCCTTTTCATGTAAGTCCAGTTTATATATGAGTTCAGTATGATCCAATATCTTGGATTTTCTGCAGTGGGTAACTGACAGGTTCTTTGGCCATTACTCATTCTTCATTGACTTAACAAATGTTCTCCTGTACTCAGCCAGAGTTCAAGGCTTTGGGGGGGCTGGGGGGGTTTGTTGGGGGTGTCCCTTGGAGAATGAGATATTGTGCCACATTATGCCTAACCTCCTGATTCCAGCACATAACCTTCAAGATTCCATAGAAGAATAGTTTTTGGCTCAATAAAGGACCTCAAAACAATTCAGAAAAAACTGCAGAGGATGTTTGATCAGTTTGTTAGTCATTGTTGTATTGTTTTTAGGCGACTTTGTTATCTAAAGGCATTTATTATTATATTCATGAAATTACATCCTAAATATGTGCTTATGGGATATGAAATGGCAATAGAATGATATATATTATAAAACTTTTTATGCATATGGTATGGTATATCTAGGTTCAATAAGACAGACATTTAAGGTATTGCCTGCAAGTATTTAATTGAATAGGAACGTTTGTCTAAATGTTTGACTGGTACTGTATGTGAATCCTTTAAAATATTAAAATATTATAAAATATTATTGGGGGTGTCTGTAACGTTTCTCCCCAGTCTTGTATTTTTGTACAGGGGGTCCTCATGTTATGTTGCACTCGACATATGGTGATTCATGGATACGCTGCTTTTATACATGGCATTTGTAACATAAAAACAAAGTTTTTAGCGAGCAGAGCTTACTCATACAATCTGCGTCACGCAGCACTATACGAGGGAAAAGGCGTTGTGCCATTTGCTTCGTTTGGAAACATGTCTCCCAAGCTTGAGGAAGACTTTACAGTAAAGGCCAGGAAGTGTTTCACTTCATTACTGATGTGTACGTGATCCATGTGTTTATTTTATTCACACTCTCACTGCTAACACACTATGACTCGCAGAAAGTAACTCTCTTCCAGCCTCTTTTCTGCCCGTATTACCCAACTGTTTTCCGGCACCAGACACTACATAGACCACAATGCATTGCACATCATGTCACATCCCACAAATGCCTACAAGAGACTCGTGTTAGCTACGTACATGCTACTCATTCATTTTTAATAAATATATGTCATTTCAACATGCATGAGTTCTGACTTGTAGCGTTCTGAGGAAAGGAACCCTGACGTAACTTGAGGACCCCCTGTATAAGAGTTTCAGTTGGCTGGTCCCTGTGTTCATTGCTGTGAAACTCTTTAATGTGAGTTGCAATGTTTATAGAGACCTGCTTTGTGTCTTTGTGATTTTTGGTTTTGGTAAATGTCTCATGCCTATGTAGGATCACACCTCCATCATTACATATATAACCAGAAAGTGGACCATTTAAGTGTTTATAAGTGTTGCTTTCACTAAAATGCCCTTGGAGAACCTTTTAATTGGTGTAAAGCAGGGTTTAACGACATGGTGCCTTCAAGGTCCACATGAGGTGCCCACTGACCTGTTCCAAAAACTCACCAATGAGCAACATCTAAAATTACATTTTTATTGTGTTGCTATTTTTCTTTACCCACATTTGCATTTATTTAGATTTAAAAATTACAATATAAAAATGCATTTATAACATGTTTATTATAAATGAAGTTTAGATACATGTAGGTAACGCTAGTTCAACAGTATTGTGCAAATTACAGAACGGTGGTGGAGTGTAAACTCGCTGCTGGAGTGAAAATGAGGATCTGAATGCAAAATTATTATCCCAAAAACATAGCAAAAAATTTTAAGAAAATGTATTATTTTCACAGTGAATGGGAGGAACAGTTATTTTTTTATGACTGTGAAAGAAACCTGCATCTATCTCATCATAAACGTGATCAGTGTCTTCACATAGGTGAGTGTCATTAATCATAATTAAAAATATATAACTAAGGGTAAACTAAGCAAATTTGTTATTTAAGAAGCATGTATGAAACTGGTCGCCCTTCTAAAGACTCAGCACCCTAGAAGTAGCTCTCAGTTTCAAAAAGGTGTAAAGTAAGGTTGTATATGTATTTGGCCATTATACATATAGATATGCCAAAATGTCATAGGGCCTGGCTTTCCTTTCATGTGTTAGTTGAGGGTGTACACTTACTGCTGGCCCCTGAGGCTTCATCATTGCTTTTTTACAGACAAAGGTTATGGTGGGTGCAAGCATCGGAATTACCACAATGTTCAGGACCACATGAAATGAGATAATATACAGGCTCGGGGAGAAAAGTGTTTACGTGTGTTCCATTCTGAATCTGTGGCTGCCAGTGTTCGACACTAAAGAAGCTCCCTGAGGCTCAGACTTATGCACAGGGAGGTGCACAACCAGTGTGCTTTTACAACATTCAGAAAGCGATGAAGAATTTCATATTACACCGCATCTCCTGCTGTCCAACACATTAGGGAGTGGATGTGCTTCTGCTTGTCCGGCCCTAAGATGACCAGATGGCTCAAACTTGCTTCCCACAACTGACACTCAAAGCACATTATGACTCCATTAAAGTTAACAGTCTTACCTAAGCTCTGCAGAATGCTTTAGTGCTGCCAAATGATTAACTATAACATAATGTAGCCAATCAGCCA
Organism: Lepidarchus adonis; assembly: GCA_037576955.1. Lineage (NCBI taxonomy): Eukaryota > Metazoa > Chordata > Actinopteri > Characiformes > Lepidarchidae > Lepidarchus > Lepidarchus adonis. Next base: position 11,612 of record JBBIGC010176834.1, read on the forward strand.
ACAACCTCAGCATCAACATGCACAGCTGGCTATAGTGAGTTCATATCCAATACATCTATTTAAACTGCAAAACATCAGCTATTGGATCCAGACAATTTAGGGACTCTTTTACACTGAGGTGTTTGAGGTCAGTCTAGCCAATTTTACTGACAATGTCACAAAGCAGCTTTACAGAATCCAAATGAGCAAAGAGGTAAGGAAAAACTCCCTAGAAGAAAATGGAGAAAGAAAACCTTGGGAGGAACCAAGACTCAGGAACCCATAGTCCTCTGATTGACATCAGAAAACAACAACAACAACAACCAGAAGCAAAAAGAAGAGCAAGAACCTATTGCTTGGAGTAACAGGTCCAGCACGAAATGCAGGGAGCTGTTCTGTGGTAGGAGGCCCCAATGATGGATGATCTGGTCATGAGAGTCATGAGGGGTAGCAGTCCCGAGTGTACAAATGGTCCGTGATAACGATATGTCAGGGAAATGAACCTTAAAGCTGTGGATATAGGCTCTCCTCATCAGTGAGTTGGTTCCAGTAGTAAGAATAACCATCAGGGTAAATCAGGGTGGTCCAGACAGCTGGAAGAGACACGATCACTAGCAGTTCAGGGATAGCATGTAATGCATCAGAAACATGTAAAAATTCATAAATCCACTCTGATGCTGGAATATAATACAGCAGCTCACGTAAAAATATATGCGTTTATAAACTACAGTTTTCACACAGATATGTTTGTGTAATTACAATAAAAACTGACGTCAATACTTATGTAATTACATAAGTTGCACTACTGTTATCCATCTGTAACAATGAACACATCACCAATAGTTACATTGTTGTTATACCATTAAGGGTGTCCACTCAGTGACAATGTTTGCATTTTTAAAGAAAATCCCATCCACACAAGCATGGTTTTGCAAATACCTCTGTCCACATGTAATGACAAAAAAACAATGACAGAAGCCAAAGCAACAGGTATAACCCAAAACTGTAGTGTTGGCCAATCGGAAGCCTCGGTGGGGTGAGGTCATTACTGTTTCTGGTAGGAGGATGTAAACAAACATGCCACAGTATAACGTCAAAGGAGGTGAAGTTGCATGGTTTTCCTAAACAGATAAAAAGTAAAAAGTTGACTGAAATGCTTCTGATGCAGGTGATCATCAAAGGATTGCTGCAGAACTCCAGGACTGGTTGGTGACCATGACCTTCTCTAGGATAAGCAGCAGTTGGAGGGCTGTGTGCTGAAGCCATTAAAATCAGCACTGAGGAGTGTGTGTGAGATGAATGCACAGATGTGATTACCCTCTCTGGTTCACTGTGTGCCCCACCCTGTGACTTTATCTGCACTGACAGCACAGACATACCCCAGATAGTGACCTCCCACATGGGTGTAGCCATAGCAGGTCATACCACTGACTTAATCACTTAACTGCCGCTATGTAAACTTTCCTGTATGTTTCTGATCCCTCTTTACAGTAAATGCCACTAATAACTATGTAGTAACACTTTTAACAGTGCATGGAGCTACAGCTGGATTACAGTAATGCAGTTTACTTAAATAAAAATTATTGATTTATAAAAATACATAAATCATAATAATTACAGCAATATGGTTCTTCTTCTTTTTCTTCTTTTTCTTTTTCTTCTTCTACTTCTTATTATGTTAGGTGTATTGTTTGGTCTCTCAGCTAGTGGAGTCCACAGCTGTAACAAAACAGTGTGAAATGGCATTTACTGTATTTCCCCAACAATAGGATGCAGCTAACACATTGATTTTGCGAACCAACCTGGCATTGGGTGCATCTTGCTTAAATGTGGCGGCACAGTTTCTAAAAACATGAAAACACATTCGCTAAAAGTATAATTTAGTGCACAAATAGACAACATCCCCAAATGATTAGTTGAATTTTTAAAAATCCTTCTCCATAGTGCTCAGGACCTCAGACTGGGCTGAAGGTTTACATTCCAACAAGACAATGACCCTAAGCACACAGCTAAAATAATGAAAGAGTGGCTTCACAACAACTCCGTGACTGTTCTTGAATGGCCCAGCCAGAGCCCAGACTAAATCCCAATTGAGCATCTTTGGAGAGACCTACAAATGGCTGTCCACCAACATCTAGCATTCAACCTGAAATAATTGGAAATGATCTGCAAGGAGGAATGGCAGAGGATCCCCAAATCCAGGTGTGAAAAACTTTCCCAAAAGACTCATGGCTGTATTTGATCAAAACAGAGCTTCTACTAAATACTGAGCAAAGCATCTGTCAACAATTCTGTGTTTTTCTGTCAATATGTGGTGCTGTGTGTACATGAAAAAAACTTGAATGATTTTAGCAAATGGCTGCAATATAACAAAGAGTGAAAAATTTAAGGGGGTCTGAATACTTTCCATACCCCCTGTAAATAAACATTTCCTGCTGCTTATAGAATGGGGCGGCCTATAATGTGGGGTGGCCTATTGTTGGGGAAATATGGTAATAATTATGCTGCCCCCTGCTGGAACCAGCTCCCCATGGATATCCTATTTATTTACTGCTTTAGTTTGATCTACTTTTTAAAAATCTTTTTATCTTTTAGTCTTAGCTTAATTTCCTATACTTTTATTTTATTTGGGATTTTATAGTTTAATTTTCTCTGTGTATGACAATGTGCTGTGAACTTATAACTATAAACTTGCCTTGCCTAATAATAATGATGATGATGATGATGATAACAACAACAACAATTATAGATGTGATGTAAATAATTAGATCTGTTAGATCAATGGGAGCTGTTCAGCTAGTGGAGCGCAGAGCTGTAACTAAACAGGGTGAAATGGCATTTAGTTGTTATTCTGTCGCCTCTGAACCCAGAGCCCAGAGTTTCAATTTTAAAACAAATACTTGACACAAAGTCCAACAAGCATCTGAACCAAAGATTTCTTTATTTTTTTTATTTACATTTTTCCTGCTTTAATTCAGTATGCATTGAAGCACAGTTGTGAACATGCCATGAACGAATCTCAGCAAAATTGTGTATTTATCAGGCTGAAACTGCAAGAGCTTGCATAAACCCTCACAAAACTATGCATTCGCATCCAAACCATAACATGAGGTAACAATTATTATACTGGACAACAATGAAAGCTAAAAAGCGCTTAGAGTGTGTAAGGTTCGCACGCCGCCATGTTCCCGCAATGCCTTGCGAGGCCACACCAGACACTACGGGAGACATGGGGCGTCAGAACCCGGCTGTACGACGTCACAGACGTCCACGCAGAGCGGGTGGCACGGGCGCTGCAGTACCACCGCTGACCCCCCCCGGAGCAATCAGCGGTGATGAGAGTCACCGGTGGGGCAGCCCGGTTATGAGCGTCAGCTGGTCAAAGGAGCATAAAGA
>JBBIGC010176866.1:0-14984 GCA_037576955.1 Lepidarchus adonis
ATGTTTATCAGTACATTGCAGAAAATAATGAACTTTATCACAATATGCTAATTTTTTGAGAAGGACCTGTACATGAGGCCTAGTATCTCTGCCACTGTAGACAAACCACTGAGCATTTGTGGGCTCCAGCATTTTTAGCATGATTTCTGTTCACTTAAAACCACCGAATTAATAAACATGAATAGATTCATGAATAAATCACTAATAAAGTCTTTCCAAAGCAAAATGTGTCTTTTCCATCTGACTGTGACTGTAATGTTGAATCTGCGACGCCCTCTGCTGGCTGAGATGAGGCATCACATCCACCTGGGGAGCCCACACTGCTCCAGGAGAATTCAGAGGGATCTCTGCAGAAGTGTGTGGTAAGGATGGAAGACCTGAGAGCTTTGATGTGATATGTTCAGTTCTAGAGAAGCATGCTGAGTCTAAGAGCAGGTGAATGGAACCAGACTAAAACATTTTAATCTCTCACAGGAAGTTATCACATGAAATGGTTACGAACACGCTGCCTAACGCCTGAGACGGTAGTTTCACTGTAGTTTTGTATTTTCTGTATTTTTTCTGTATTTTCTGTATTTTACACTGTAAAGTATTTTCAAAGCATTTCCTAGTGGAGCAGTACATTGCATTTGTCCTAAATGATAATGATTGAGATATGAGATTATTTTGCCATATATTAAATATGAAGTAGGTATTGTTTATTATTGTGAATTATGTGTAAATACATAGGGTATGTACCAATGTCAGACTGAATGGTTTTCTGTATGGGAAAATGTTGAAACTGGGAGTTAAATAATAGCTTATCTGCATGAACTACAGTGCCCTGGTTAAGATGTGTTCCTTAGTTTCTAATAAATTCAGTTGTTTTCCAAATAATATAGGACCACAATGAAAAAAAAAAGGAAAATCCAACTATTAATTTAAGGGCATTTTTTGCATTTTTCACATTAATAAATAATTCTTTTACATCAAATCATGTGTGCCACAATTATTGGTACCCCTGATGTTAATACTTTGTACAACCCCCTTTGCCAGCAAAACAGCACCTAATCTTCTATAATGTTTCACAAAACAGAACGAGGGATGTTTGACCTTTCCTCTTTGCACAATCTCTCTAAATCATCCAGCGACCTGAGTCCTTTCCTCTGCACTCTGCACGTAAATGTTCCTAGATACTCTCATCAACTCTGACAGAAATACTTTAATGACATTTATTTCCTAGTAATTGTTAGGGGTGCCAATAATTTTGGAACAGGTGATTTTATGAAAAATAATTATTTCGCAGTCAGGGATTTTTTTTTTCTCCTTAAAATTCACTTGAGTTGCAGGTTACAATTTTTCTACAATTTTCAGTGTGAGAATTTGCTTCTGCAATAAACATTGAATTTATTATAAGGCTTTTAACACATCTTTACCAGGGGTGCCAATAATTATGGCGGGCACTGTAAATGCCCAATGGAGATCCTTACAACTTACGAAAGAACCAGCGGTCCAAGGGCATTAACATGCCCATGAATCTTGTGTTCATGTATTAGTGTGTGTCTGACTTCAATGCTGGAAATTACAAAGCAAAGACTGAAGTGTGAACAATAAAGCTTTTCCTGGCTACATGTCACCGGTTATTTGGTAAGTTGTAAGTATCACTGTAGAGTCCAACTGCCTTTAACTGAAGTTAGACTGATGATATAACATGGACATGGAGAGGATGACCGCATGTAACACGAAGAGGCATCCCACAAAACAAAAAAACTTTTTAAGAAAAATGAAGCATGAGGGGAACTAAATTTGGCTGCATGAACCTTATTGGATATCAATGAAAATGATACGTATGGAAAATGAATGATGACCTGACAGTGCAGACCATTTTAGAATAATTTTTTTAACCTATTTCACATCTTTTATTTCTGTAATGTAATTTTTATGCTTTTCTCTACTTTCTATCATTTTTTAGTATTTCATTTAGCATATTCCTATAACTTTATGCTCAATTTATCTTTGTAAAGCACATTGAGTGACCTCTGCAATGAATCGTGCTATAATATAAAATAATACTTATATATAATATAATCATCTTGTCTTGACTAGAATTGAGTTAAAGGTGGGTTGACTGTTGAATTGTGGTAAGCAGGATTTCCATGTCCTTCTCTAATTTGAATGCTTGAAGAACATCACCTTGGTGTGTAAACTACATTCTCATGCAAGGCCTCAGGAACCTTGTCTGAACAGCTACCAGTTGGTCTTCACCTTTGACTAATGATCATTATATATTCCATGATTTATATTGTGATGATTTTTAGCTTGAAATCGTCAAAGGGGAAATGATGGAGACTTGGCAAGAGAGTGCTGCTCAATATGGGACAGAGCCCACTTTGTTCAAGCCCTTAAAAGGGCTCCAAAGCATATGTGCGCCCCAAACTAACGTAGCACACACAGAGCAACTCACAGCATGAACTCCAGTCTGACTGTGGCTGAACCCACCCCTGCAAAGCCACCGAAAAGTCTAATTGACCCAGGGAGGATGGGTCAGCCATTTATCTCCCTAAATTAAGCACATAAAGCCCAATAACCAACAACACAAAAATCCCTCAAACAAACACAGTAAACCCCAAACGCAGTCTCAAAACACACAAAACAAAACTCCCAGGGGCCCGTGTGGCACCAGTACACCCCTATGCCTCAGCTCTGCTACAATATCAACAAAAGAATTCACTGGGAAAAAGTAGGGAGCATGCAAAGGATAATGTATGACGGCCAATATAGAAAAATTAAATGTAAATTCATACTGGGTGAAGAAGACACTAATGCAATCCTGTTTTTTATACAGTTCAGCACCAAAATGAAAAAAAAATACTTTTAAAGTATTTATATTAATCAATTTTATTGCAGTTTCATGGCTTGCACTAAGAAAATAGTTTTTCTGAATTTTCTGTTCGTCTTTTTGCTTTTTCTTCACGGAAAAAGGCCTGTGCCCAGCACTCCAAAGTCCCATACTCGCCAAAAAATAATACAATTTATTTAAAAACCGTCGTCCATGTTTGCTAACAGTGCTAATGTAAGAGTGATATGTCACCGTGAACCTGAATCACCAAACCCGTTCCCATGGCAGCGGGTGTTATAAGAAAATAATGGCACGTCACATTATCCCATTCAAATTAAATGGAGAATTTGTCATGGTTCTGTAGAGCCGTTTATTAATACTTATTTATCTGGACAGTTCTGGATTCTGAAGAGGTGTGGAAATTCTGAGAGAGAAATCACAGCTGAAGCTGGACCTCCTCGAGACGATGCAAGGTCGTCCCGACTGAAGGTTTGCTTGATGTTAAAAGGCAGATGATTTGTTTTCTGTGGTACGTTGGTCCAGGTCTGCTCAAAGACCCATCTGTGGAACTGACGTTATGAAACATTTATAAAACCTCGCTGTTTAAAGTCTGACTGTTCACCACCATGTTCAGAAAGCCACTCTATCCTGCCCCCTATGCTGATGCATCACTAGACATGACCTGGTCATTATTTCAGAAGTGCTGTCCAGTCTGGACTGCCCATAAAACCAATACAAAACCAATACAAGGTTTTAATCTGACAGCAATAAAAAACGCACTTTGGTAAATATAGTATATGTGTTAAAGAGGATGAACAGAAATGGCATATATCTTCTCACTCTCCTCTCCATCTCTTTCTCGTACCTTCATTTCGTTTCTCTCATACCCCAGGCGTTTGCTGATCATCTAGAGTTCAGGAAGCTACATAACCTTCAGCATATGTCGCGGGGGCAGAAAAATCACGCTCTTGTGGTGATGTACAAGGTTGTTAGAGCTAATACTGACCTCACTACCCTGCTAATGACCAACAACCCAATACGAAACCCCACTGAGACGGATAAAGACAATATCTCATCCAAATACCAGTGACGTGTTCACCAAAGTACGACATACACTGACAATGCTCCTCCTTTCTCTGCCCAAACTGTGTTGTAAAAACATGTATTTCAGTTTTGAGATGTAATAAAAATGTGATGACCAACATGACCTGCACTGCAGAACTATGTGACGTCCCTCTAGATAAGTGCTTCTCAATTATTTTCTGTTATGACTATAAATAGTATGATTTGTCTATAAAATCGTTTTATATGTACAGCTCTGCATAACATTTCATCCTTATTAGAAACAAGAAATAAATATAGATCAACTTAAAACAAAGAATAACTTTATTAACATGGTTTTTTAGTCTGTAACAGAAAAGATTTAAAGTGTGTGTAGTACTTTACAACTCTAAACTACTACTACGACATTTAAAGTGCATACATTTGCTTGAAATAAAAAAAACCCTGCCACCTACTGTAGTGGATGTGCAATTACACTTTATTCTAGCGCTGCAAAAAAAGCATGTTCCCTGTGGTTACACACACACACCCCTGACACTATGTGAGAAGGACTTTTCTACATGGAGCCCCTCACCATGGTCAGCGTAGCTTAACTACTGTTGAGCGTCCACTTTAATTAACAACTCGCTTACACAAGAACAACAGTGACATGGGCAGCAGGTGTGAACATCTCAGCATTTCTCTAACAGTGGTTCTGTCACTGTATATCCCATGCACTGAGAAACGTGACGCATCTACTGTATTTAATTTATGTGGAGGTATGACTTGCTTGCTTAGCATTGCATCAATATTTCTTCTGTTTTATCTGTGGGTGGTTCAGTGGTTTGCACTGTAGCCACACAGTCAGAAGGTGTTTGGTTTTATTCCCAAGTTGGCCACAAGTGTGTTCCCGGTTTCCTCACACTCTAAATTGCCCCTTAGTGTGTGTGTGTAAATGGTTGTCTGTACTCTCCTGTCCAGAGTACACACTGCCATGTGCCCATAGTCAGCTGGGATTGGCTCCAGCTTCCCTGCCTCCAGAATTCTGAAGTGTGTGTAGTACTTTACAACTCTCCAAACTACTACTACTACTACTACACTGTCTTCAACAGGTAACGACACTGCCCCAACCCCCATTTTTTATGGTGTGAAAGTGAAAGTAAAAGTGTATAATGGTAAAAAATAACAGAACATGGCACAACAGTGCCTCTGATGGACTGACAAAGATGTTTCTTCAGAAGTGCCAACCAGCCTGTATGTGTCCTGCCCCAAAATCCAGTGTGGCCAACTTTCACATTGGAACCCAGTGTGTTTGACCCTTTTTGCTTTATTCGTCAGGGAAATACCTTTTTTAGAGAGATGATACAATTTGATTTACAATTTATAATATATATATTGAATGAATAAGTACTTACTTTTGGCAGTATCTATGTTAGAATAACAGTGGGTGGAACGGTGGTGGTTAGCGATTCCTGGTGCCTTTCTGTGTGGAGTGTAAACGCTCTCACTGTGTCTGTGTGGGTTTCCTCCGGGTGCTCGGGTTTCCTCCCACTGTCTTGCGGTTCAGGTTGACTGGCTATTTTAAACTGCCCATAGGTGTGAGTTTGTGTTGTCCTGTGATGGGCCTCCTGTCCAGGTTGAACTGTGCCCATAGTCAGTTGGGATCAGCTCCAGCTTCCCTGTGACCCAAATAGGCAGGATGAGCAGCTTTGATAATGAATAAAAAGATCATAAAATGTATTTGAATTCATTTAAACTGAGTTAATGCATCACACTTCTCGCATTCACCCATCTGGCTTTCTCTCTCTCCTAGCCTCACATCCATCCTTCAGAGTGGCAAGTTCACTCTGGGATCCCCTCCACCTCTCCTCTCCTGAGGGTCTCACCAGACTATATGGAGACTATTTATACAATTTGGATTAAATGTTTTGAAGGCAGTTCATCTGACTCAGATGTTTCTTATGTTTTACTGACCTATACGGCTTCTCAGAGGTTATACATGCTGACTGCTGAAATGTACAGTGTTTAATGTGACATGTAAGATTATGTATCATTAATATTTGTAATAGGGTAATGTCATATTTGCATAGTCAGCATGGCTCCAATCTAGGCAAGTTGCATAAGCCTCTCTCTCCTTCTGAATCCCCTGCATAACATATATGAGTGATGTCATATATTTTATAACTTTTTATATATTTCTAAAGGATTTAAGAGCACAGGGATTCCAATAAGGCCTAAACATTTTGAGATGTTCACAATGTCAAGGACATATTTTCTGTCATCCATATTGACATAAGTAACATACCAGCAGATGTGATGGTGGCTTTCTGTTATAGCGCCCCCTATAGACCAAATGACAAAATAGTTAGCGGGTGTCCAAACTTTGGAGTGGACATGAAGTATAACAAGTTTGGTCATATTTGGAAGTTATTTCAAGATATTGGTGTTAGAGTAAATATTGAACAGCACATAAGAGACAATGCTTTTGATATATTAAAAATCCGCTTAGATAACTTTCTTTGGATAGCTATGTAGATGGAAATACCTTCACTTCAGACTGAGGGTCTATGCTAGCCAACATACATCACAGAATCTGAAATGGCTCCATTCCTCCAGCAAGGAGCTCTATGTAGGCCAGGAAAACATGACTGCTGCACGCCAAGTAATGCACTGTTCACTAATCAGAGCCAAATGAGTTTCACCCACTGCATCATATAAATCAGGGGTGCCCACACTTTTTTGGCTTGCGAGCTACTTTTAAAATGACCAAGTCAAAATGAGCTACCAACAATTAAAATGCTAAAAAACAAACAAATAATTATACATATATACACAGTACAAAGACACCTGTCCACAACCTCAAACAGTCACACTCCAAACGCCACTATGGCCAAGACCAAAGAGCTGTGAAAGGACACCAGACACAATGATGCATTGTTTTCACTCTAGTGGTAGCTTGAGATGTAGTGTTTTCTGAGGATCATGGTTCACTTGCATTTACTGCGTGGTCTTATGTGCACAGTAGTTTATTTTGATAGACAAGGCTCTGTGATTGACAAGCAACGCCTTCGCGATCTACCGGTAGCTCGTGATCGACGTATTGCACCACTGCTATAGATAGTATGCTACAGCATTTGAGCATTTTGTTAAAGGTATTTTCACTTTTCACACCATTAAAAAAACACACACAAAAAACGGGGGACAGTGTCGTAACCACAAGTCGAGTAAGTCGTAGGTCGAGGACCCCCTGTAGTCACTTTCTCTTCACAAATTGCCATCATTTTGTCTTGTTTGACAGAAGTGGGTGGAGGTTTTAGGCCACTTCGTGCAGAAATATTGGAATTACTAGAGGGTTCATCAGTGTTGCAGATTTGCAGTTTAGGTCAGGAGGCCCCATGACAAGTCTATAGAGCCGGGAGTGTCACTTTCATGGCTCCCTTCTACACAATGACTCTTTAGTTCGCTGCCAGTGTTGAACTATGTTGGGTTGAGAAAGTGAAGCCTGTTCGGGTGGTTTCTGTGTTTTGTAACTGCTCTTGGATATTTGTTTAATGCCTTCCTTTGTCTTGCTGAATACTTAAAGACTGAGTTGTATGTTTCCATTGAGTGCCAGCTCATGTGGGTGTTTCAGATTCTCAAGCCCTCTGCCCAAAGCTGTGAGCAGCAGAATGAGTTTTGTTGACTCAAGGAGAGACCGGCGGGTTGGATATGCTGAACAGGTAACAGGTGGCTGCCCCCTCAGCTCCACCAAATAAAAAGACAGATTGGTTAATTATCCAGAAGCAGAGCCTCATTCAATACAGTGGAGTTTGTTTAAAATGTTGAGTCAGAGGCCTCAGTGAGAGAGACATTAATAGACATATGATATGGTGAGAGGCCTGACGTATGATCCATATCCTCTGAGACCCTCATGCCTACAGTATGTACTGTATCTGCAATCTGCTTTTCACACTAATGAAGCACAACGCTTGGGCATTTGTTTTCAACTGCATTCTGTAGATAATAAGACTAAAATGGATTTATATGATGCTGTTTTTGTATATATATATATATATATATATATATATAGATATAGATATATAGATATATATAATACTGTATTGACTCCTGAGAGAAATTTCTTTGTATTTTACCCATCTGAAGGGTGTGAGAACACACTCCTGGAGCAATGAGCTGCCGCAGCATTTGGGCAGCAGTAGGGGTGGGTGCCTTGTTCTCATCACTTTTCTGTTTAATCTCCACAGTGCTGGTGTAGCTTTTGTAATTATACTGTACAGTGCTCAAAAATAAAGGGAACACTTAAACAACACAATATAACTCCAAGTCAATCACACTTCTGTGAAATCAAACTGTTCACTTAGGAAGCAACGCTGATTGACAATCAGTTTCACATGCTGTTGTGCAAATGGAATAGAAAACAGGTGGAAATTATAAGCAATTAGCAAGAAATACCCAATAAAGGAGGTTCTGCAGGTGGTGACCACAGACCACGTCTCAGTTCCTACACTTTCTGGCTGATGTTTTGGTCACTTTTGAATGCTGGCGGTGCTTTCACTCTAGTGGCAGCATGAGACGGAGTCTACAACCCAGACAAGTGGCTCAGGTAGTGCAGCTCATCCAGGATGCACATCAGTGTGAGCTGTGGCAAGGTTTGCTGTGTCTGTCAGTGTAGTGTTCAGAGCATGGAGGCGCTACCAGGAGACAATCCAGTACATCAGGAGACATGGAGGAGGCTGTAGGAGGACAACAACCCAGCAGCAGGACCAGTACCTACACTTTTGTGTAAGGGGGAACAGGAGGAGCACTGCCAGAGCCCTGCAAAGTGACCTCCAGCGGTCCACAAATGTGCATGTGTCTGCTCAAACGGTCAGAAACAGACTCCATGAGGGTGGTGCGAGGGCCCGTCATCCACAGGTGGAGAAAACCAAGATTGGCAAATTCACCACTGGGGCCCTGTGCTATTCACAGATGAAAGCAGGTTCACACTGAGCACATGTGACAGAGTCTGGACCATATGCTGGACTGGTTGCCCATTCCCCAGACCAATTGTCCAATTGAGCAGTTGCATCCCTATCCCAAAATTGTCTGAAGTGAAAAAAAACTGTATGTAGTATGACATCCACTAAGTCTCTCACAATATCCCAGCTTATTGATTATAGTGTATTTTAAATTGTATATAGCACTGCATGTATCATGCATCTGCATAACACACAACTGCTAGAATTAATTTGTGTTTTGGCCAATAAAAATGATTATAATTTTGATTATGATTCTAAAGGTGATGGTGAAAGCAACCAGGGGTCTTGGACTCTATAGCATAAATGCATAGTAGGCCTACATGTCATTCAGATGAAAGCTAGTACCTTTACCACCATGGATACCTCTCCCACAAAAATGGATTACAATTCCCAGGTATTTGGTGGCTTGTTCCTGACCATTTTCTTTAATACATTTGTGCGATGTATTGCACACATAAATAATATTCTCTCCTCTCGAAAACAACGTGTGCACGAGCAACACACCGCCACGAGGGGTTGAAGTTCACCGCGTGACACTCATTGACAAAGGGCGCCTCACAAAACCCCGCCCATCAAAGCCCGTTTCCTAGCAACCACGGCCCACGGCCTTTCTTATTGGTCCAAGTTGTAGTTTCCGCCATATTCAAACCTCCGCTGAAGTCCGTTTGAATGTATCCCCCTCCCCCATTGTTCATCTTGCTATTATTACAGCTATTGTCCGGGCTGCATTCCATATTTTACATTACACACTCTTCTCATTTCAATGGAGGACATAGACGAGCCCCAAGCGACGGTGCCCAAATCTACGAATGAGCGGCCGAAAAGGAAAGCGAGCTGGAGGAGGACGTCAGTAGTGGCGCGCGCAGAACCCGAGTCTCCCGAGAGCAGCGACAGGAGACGGTGAGGGGACTTAGCCATTAGCCGTTTACCCAGCCTTGTTTATTGTCGTCTTCGTGTTGTTCTGACTTATTTCTATTGTCTACAATGTGTCTCGAAGCATTAATTTCAATATATTTGCTGTTTGTACAGAATGTGTCGAATATATCTCGTTTAAATTTTTACGTGTTTCTTTGTTGACTAGTTTAGCTAGCTGGTCGGTGACCCAAGTGTTAGCTGCTAAGCTAACTTGTTTACATCCATGACTCGCGGTGTTCTCCCACATTCCTAGCACGTTTCCTCCATTAGGAGGTTTTTTTTAAACCGTTACACCAATTGTAATGTATCAGCATAGTAAATATATCAGTTATACATTACAATATAAACACGGGAGTGATCTAAAATTGTCCTGCTAAACGTTAACTCGTTTACCGCAGAAAGAGTTTGCCTGTATTTGTAGTGTGGGTTAGTTTAGTTAGCTTGCTCATCACAAATTAGTAAGGCTTGCCATTTTAGGTTTTAACAATATATTCTTTTACAGGCAAGGGGGGCGCTCTGGCATCGGATAATTAAACTGGCTATATAAACATGGAGCTAGCGCACTTTGCAGGAAATGTGCAGGACAAATATTGAGACTTGTCAAGTATCTAAATGGCTTTGAGTTGAGTGCAGTTCTCATTTGCTCCACGTGGTGGAGCTCGATTCACACCGGTTGAAGTATGAGCGCGCGCTTCTGCGGTATAAACTTGGCCCTGCTGTCTTCACTGTATTACACGCACACCAACTGTACCATGTTAGTGTGAAGCGCCAGTATGCCTTTTTTGTGTTTAAGTAAGGGTATGTAAAAACAAGAACCCTCCCTGAAGCCATTTCTAATCCATCTGACTAATGTTGAAGTGTTGATCTTCCAAGCAATTATGTCCAAAACTGATCCAAACATAGTACTGGCCTAGTATTTTTAGCAAATCTCTCCGTTAAGCCCTGCAAAAGGCCACAGCGAACATGAAATTGTTCCATTAGAGGCTATGATAAGAAGGGAAGAGTTTATGTTGGCATAAGCTGCCAGTTTCCTCTCTCCTTTTGAGTGCTTTCGGTACCTCCTGCCAAGCTTTGTGCCCTCTGTGGCCCCTCATTACTCGTTCACATTTATCAGGTAAGCTTGAGTAACATTTGGGAGATGATCTACCTTTAAATAATAAAGGTTTAGTTGTACAGCTCTTTTCATACATTAATGTATGTATGTGTGTGTGTGAAGCATATAAGAAGGTAGTATAAAAATGGGTGATGGTAATATAAAGAGAAAAAATGGAAGCAATTATATAAAAGCAATTATAAAAGCTTGGGGGGGGGGGGTGTGTAAATGTTTTGGTCTGAATCTTGAAATTATGCTAGGTGTTGTAAATGTGGTAATAATCCTAATAATATAAAATACCGGTAGTCTATGTGAGGGCCAGAAGATTAATTTAAAAATCATTATTAGATTTGTAACAGGTTTTAATATTACATTCACAAGTGAACACATCACCAATTTTCTAATGTTTCTAAAAAGTGTTATTGACATAATTTCCACCAAATGTCAATAACATGGAATGACAGGGAAAAGTATTGAACAAGGCATGGACAGTCATGACGCCAGCCGAAATCTATCAGTACCGTAATTTCCGGACTATAAGCCGATACTAAGTTTTGAACCCTGCGCTTTATAATCCGGTTCGGCTTTTTTGTGGAGTTTTCATGATTTTTGTGATATCGTAAGAGGATTTGTTTCTGTATATCCTATTTATGGTTGTACAGAAAGACTTAAAATTACAAAGATGAGCATATACAAGTGTAGTACTCACAATAAAGCGATACTCCACAAACGTTTGGTGAACTAGCCGCGACCTGCTGCTAAGCTAGCCCTCCACAAACATGCGCGTTCGTCTCTATTTCAAAATAAAAGCGTTTGTCGAGGCGATATTTTCTAAGTGTAACACAGAAACACAGATTTACCTTCATTAAGTGCAACAGCACTACCATGGTACCACATCCAGTCATATATTATAAGTGAATTTGACGGTAAACATGCTAATTTTGATGCTAGCAGCCGATTCTCTGGCCTGTTTGCTCAGCTCCGTCACTCTGCTGGAAATGAAGCCGTGTTCCTGCATCTTAGCCTGAAAGGTAGGCAGATTATATTTTTCTGCTGTGCCGTAGGTTATAGTTATACAGGACATTTGTTACTCGTTTAGCACAGAACATGTTTCGTACTTGTAATTACCGGTACTTGTGCATATACGTAAAAAGTTATGCTAATATGTACAGAGCTCAAAATGTTAATAAAAGAATGTGTTCCCAAACAGTCATCTCTTTCCTGACAATCCCCGTTGTGCATATTCTCTTACATATGACAATTAAACATTAAAACACCTGCGGCTTTTAGTCCGGTGCGGCTAATTTATAAACAAAACAGGATTTTCCCCTAATTTTAGCTTGTGCGGCTAATATTCAGGTGCGCCTTGTAGTCCAGAAAATACTGTATATATATTCCAGACGTCCCAAACTTTGGTCCTGGAGGGCCGGTGTCAAGTTCAGTTTGGTGGTTTCCCTGCTCAACCACACCTGGTTCAGCTCCCCATTTCAGTTGCCAGGTTTAGTGTAGTGTGTTTGAAGAGGGGAACCACCAAGCTGTCCTGGACACCACCCCTCCAGAGTTAGGGACCACAGATTTTTATAAAATAGGACCTTGCAAGGTTTACACATACACATGCTATTTATTTTTTTTAATTTACTTTTATTTAACCAGGAAGGTCCCATTGAGATTTGAAACCTCATTTTCAAGGGAGTCCTGGCCAAGATCGGCATCAAATAGTACAAAATAGTTTAAAATTTCACAGTTAAGATACAAAACAAAAGAACGATAAAAGAAAAATAAAATGTATAAACTATGTAAAACATGAACAAGTAATGGAATTGGCCTCAAAAACTTTCAGTCTGGTTTTAAATCCACTTAAAGGAATCAGTTTGTGCAACGTGTTCCATGTATAAGGTGCAGAGTGAACATGTTCGGGTTGGGCCTGAAAATTTAATGTGATTTTAAGGAGCCTTGATGTTGAAACTGGCAAATTTTGATATTTAGTAATACTGGCTGTTGTTTTTTTCCCTCTTTGTAATGAAAAATGAAACCTATTTTACACAACACTTGAATATGATTGTTTATTGTCATATTTATCAAACTATAAAAATAAAACAAATTATATGCTGTCATTGTCAGGGAAAAACTGTATCATGAAAGTGCTTCCTTAACTTTGAATGGATGTAATAGGCAAGTCAATTTGGACCATTTATATGAATACATTCATATGGAATTTTATTAATACACTCATCATTGAATTTTTTGCACTTTGTATAGGCCTGCAGTTATTACTCGAATTGTGATATTTTCTACAATAGCCTCTCCATATTTAATTAATAAATAAAGTTAAAATTAAGTACAAATAATAAATTAAATGAATTAAGATGAATAAAGAAATGAATAAAAAATAAATAAAAATAAAGAAATAAAGAAATAATTACTGCTCTGATATTTTTTATAGTAATTGAAGCTAAAAACACAAGCAGTTTACAATGTTCCACTTTTCTGTCCCAAACAATCGTACTTTGACTAGGCTTTTAGAAGAGGAAAATACTAATCTCTGTAGAGCTGTAGCTTGGAAGGTACTTCAGACATAAGAATTGATTTTGTGCGGCTTTTGCTGTTACACTGATGTCTTAAAAGATGCACAGGTAAGCAGAACAGAAATTGTCAGGTTACACTTTGCTATAAAGAGCTCTAGAGTTAGAACTCTATTCAATTCAATTCAATTCAATTTTATTTATATAGCACAAAAAACAACTCAGTTGTCCAAAGCTGTACAAGTTAAAAAATTAAAAATAAAACACAAAACCCTAAGAACAAATAAAACAAGTAAAATTAAAACAAACCAAAAAAACTAAAACAAACAGTGGGTTACAATAAAAATCAACATATCAGACTGACTTAAAAGTATTTGAAAACAGGTGTGTTTTAAGAGCAGACTTAAAAACACTAAGAGAGTCGCCGGACGGATATTCAGTGGTAAATCGTTCCACAGTTTATGGGCAGTAATTGAAAAAGCAAATAGAAAAATTTCCTCTTTGTTTTAGGAACAACTTATAATATCTGATCAGCTGATCTGAGCGAGCGTGATGGAATGTAGATCAGACAGATACTGTAAACTCTAAAAACAAATGATAAAATTCTCTTAAACTGTATTACTTTATGTAAAAAGTAAATTATTTTAGCTGTTGCTTTATTTCTGAATTGTTCTCTAAAACCCAAACATCTCTTTTTTTTTAATCTAGAAAGAAATAAAGGGTATCACAGTGGTGCCATGGTTAGTGCTGTTGCCTCACATTGAGAAGGTGCTGGGTTGGATCCCCGGGTCAGTCACAGGTGTCTTTCTCATTGGGGTGTACTGTGTTTGTGTGGGTTTTCTCCGGGTTCTCCGCTTTCCTCCCACTGTCCAAAGGCTTGTGTTTAAGTTGACTGGCTGCTCTAAATTTCCCATAGGTGCGAATGGTTGTCTCTGTGTTGCCCTGTGATGTTTTGGTCTCCTGACGCTGCCTTCTGCTCATATTCAGCTGGGATTGGTTCCAGCTTCCCGGCGATCAGAAATTAATAAGCAGTTTTATAGAACTAATTCATGAATAAATTAACAGACTTACCCTTATACACACGCACAAATGATGTACAAGGAATTGTAAATTATAAATCATATCACTAATCAGACCAAATTAATATTTAGTTTATTTTAATATACATAGTGATTGCATTATTTCAAGCCTAGGTTTACACTATTTTATCCCTAAAATTGGTCATTACTTCACTAGTGATATGACTGCCAGCAGCAGAATCAGATCTGGAATCAAAATGCATCATCAAAACTCAGGGATAGTACTCAGTTGACTTTCTGCTCTTTAACCTCGTTTTTTCATCCAAATTCTGCATTTATAATAGTTCTGTGTACTTTAAAAGTCCATTAGGAAAAATAATATGTTCTAAAATATCCTTTAGGTCAGTGGTCTCCAACCTTTTTCACTCTACGGACCAGTTTAATGTCGCAAACCGGCATTTAAGGTGTCGCGGATAAAAATAACAAAATAAAATGATACGAGCAACACAAAAACTGTGGTATTTAGTAAATATAATAATAAAGGTGAATCCACTGTGT